>CP139501.1:318889258-319187199 GCA_021014915.2 Artemisia tridentata subsp. tridentata | reverse complement strand
TTTTTTTTTTTTGTTTTTTTTATCTATGACAAATATGAGATTTATATTGATCTCAACTCTACCTAGCATTATTATAATCTACATCATCTTTTATATATCATTACCATATTAAATTCTTTCATGATCGACAATCATAACGTTTGTTTGCTCTGTGGTTACAAATAAGAATACATCTAAAAGAGTTCTTCGAAGTTGTGTTGCAACAAGCACTATCACTGACTTTCCAACACTTAACTTGACACACAAGAAAAAGTGCAACTTTCACTAAATCTAAAGAGACTGACAATATACAGTTCATTAGTTTTCGTTATACTTGCTATAGAATCTCTACTAGTTACCTAACTTAAACAAATTCCTATGTGCTTATGGCTAATGGTTTACTTTCGATAACAAGTAATTTACCACTTTTCATTAAGCTGTTTGAAATACTACCAAATCAATTCATCACATTCTTCTTCATTAATTTATGGTATCCATCTTAATGGCTGTATTGCAACGGTAAAATATAGATCGATCCATGCCACAATCTATACACACCTTTTAATTTTTCATGTTCAATTTTAAGTTTAAACACACGATAGCTGATATCACATTCCATAACTCTTACACTCTGTTCCCGAGTTTGATGAGGAAAGAAAAGAAAAGGTGTGGAAAGAAGAGGAGAGGAAAGAAGAGAGGAGGATAGAATACAATTGTAGTTTCTTGTGTTCCCGAGTTGAGAAGAAAAGAAGAGAAGGGGCAGTTCTTTTATGTTCCCGAGTTGGGGAGAAAAGAAGAGAAAATTAAGAATTTTACAACTATACCCTTTATAGCAAGATAAATTTTAATTCCTAATAACTTAATAAAACAAACACATAATTTTACCCAAACATCAACAACATAAAAATGATAATAAGTCCAACTCATATGATTCAAATAAACAAAACAAGTTCAACATGTTCAACATCAAATAACTAGATAAAGAAACGTCTTATAGTTTTCTCAAAATGACCAGACACAATAAAATGCAAAAGTTCGAGCAAAAGAAACTTCAAGCGAAAGATAATTAGATGTTTAAATCGAACTCATTTCGTCACTTGATCCCATCATTTTCTTTAGTAAGTCCGCCCGCATGTTAAGAGGACAACTAAATAATAGTCGCGCTCTTTTCGGGTTGTCTGCCAAGAAAATAAGAGCATTTGATATGACATCATCTTCCAATTTCAAAGGCTCCAATTCTTTATAGATTTCATCCCTGATCCGTGCTAAATAGATATAAATATTATGCAACGACGGATACACGTGAATAAATACAAATTACCCCTTTGTGAAAAATGATACTTGCAAAAACTCACGTTCGTGTGTAGTGTGAAACCAGGTAAGTGATTACCCGGATCGTTTCCCAACGAGGTGTGAATGGGCAAACTGTGGAAAGCTTTGGATTAGAGTGACAGATGATATGGATTTTTGCATTTTGATTAATTCTAATTGATATATAAGAAACAAATATACACAAGAAAATTAAACGCGAATTAAACTAAACTGAAAACGCGTAACGGGGAATCTAAAATGGGACTAGAAAGTGAAATAAAATAAAATTAAAACCTAAAAATGTAAAATTACTTAAAACTTATTTTAAAACTTAAATTATATTTTTTTATACTTTATATCTAATTATTATTAATTATTTATTATTTAATTACTTTTTAAACTATTTAAATTTATAAAAAAAATACTAAATGAACAAAGAAAAATCTAAAACTTTTTCTATAAATATTATTAAGTAAAAAGAAGCTAACAAAATTATAAAAATGAAATTTTCTTAATTAAAAATTTAAAAAGATAAAATCTATTAAATAGAAGCTATCACTTATTTTCTATTTTGTTTTTCTTAAGGTCTAAAAATATGTTTATATTTTTCCTAGATTCTATTTAATAAAAGAAAATTATGAAAATTAAAATTATATTTTTCTGATTATTATTCTATTTATTATGATTTAATTACTAATAGAAACTAATTAAAAAGATTAAAAATATCAAATGACTTTAGAAAAATCTGAAAAATTCAGGATAAGTCTAAATTAATATTTGAAAGCTATGAAAATTAAAATCAAAAGTTTAATAAGCCCTGATAAGCAGTTGGGCAGATAAGCAGTTGGGCTAATGAGCCAAAAATAAGGTAATAAGCACAAAAATATACCAAATGCTCAGAACAGGTTTAACCAACTTATATAAGCTTAAAACAACTTAAAGCAAACAGATAATCCCACAAATTAAGTAAATTCAACACTTAAGCAGTTGCAAAGTTTATGCAGAAACTCAGGAATATGACTAATTTGCAAGGCAGATTAAGCAGTTCAAATAAGCAGATAAGTTGAATAATATGGGGGCAAAAGTGAGCTAGTACTATGAGCTATTCAGAAAACCAAAAAGCAAGGCCTGAGCTTATATAGATAAGCCACAAAGGAGTTGAGTTCAGCAGCAAAAGCACTCAGTATACACTGAGTCTGCTGATGTGCAGAGTTGTGCAGAAGTGCACAACACCAAAGGCACCTAATCCAACTCTTGTATCTACTCTAAATGGTTCACAAAGAACTCAGAGAAGCAAAGAAATAGGCCAAAATGAGCTTATGGCTTAAAATGGCTTATTTGGCCTTTTTGAGGTCTGATTTCACCACAGACCTAAGAAAACTTGATTTTCTATCTAAGTTGCTAATTTGAATCTTAAAAACAGATTATTAGGACTATAAAAAGCTGGTTTGAAGTTGGGGTTTTGGCAAATGAACAGTAAAAAGCTTATATGATCTTCTTATGCCAAACAGCCCTTTAATAGGGTCTGTGTGGATTTTTGACTAACAAAGACCTATTTAACTTATAATAACTGATATCTAAGGTTCCACTAACTTAATTAAGCACTGATTAACAACTTTTAAAGCAAAATTAAGCAGTGAGTTAAGCTATGCTACTATTAGCTATTTTTGGTCTTTTTAGTGATTTAAAGAGAAATAAAGAAAAAGGCTATATCTAACTGATTATACTGATGAAATATACTTAGAAACTAGTAGTGAGCTGGAAATAATAGAAATAAGCTACAAATAAGCAGTTGCACAGTCAATTGGATTTTTAAGCTAGAAATTCAAAAAGCTTACAACTGAGATTGGCTATGGAACAGAGAAACAAGGACAGAACCTTTCCTAGCTTGTTCACACAAGCTAGCAAAGCCCCAAGAAAAGCCTTCCTGATTAGCTTTTTTACCCAGAAACAGCTTATTAGCTCCTCAGTTGACTTTTGTTGACTTTCTTATTTCTTGAGTTTAGAACTGAATTACACTATATAAGCTTGCAGAAAGCTATATTAAGCTTGTATAAGCTTATAGTAAAGGGATTGGAGTGTTTGTTTGGTGACTTATTAATATTTAAGTTAATTCGAATTACAAATAAGTTGAAACTTATTATAACTGATAATGAGAACAATATAACTTGAAATAAGAACAATATCACTGAATTTAACTTTAATTAACAACTGAGATTGAAAATTACAAGATTACAACTATTGATAATAAAATACGATTACACTAAAATTAACTACCACTCCTCTAATCTATTACATGGTTCTATATATACTAAAAATATCTGGGAAACAACTTGTCATCACTTCTGAGCAATCCTAGACCCTTGAATCCTCATCAATTAATCTCCACTGTCCAATCTTCTTTTTGGCGGGAAAACAGGAAACGTGGCAATCACCACTTGTTCTGGTTACTTAGGGAGAAGGAAGAAGCATTAATTGCTTTTGGGAGTGTTAGGTGAAGTATAGAGGAAGGAAGAGGGGGTGGGTGTGTCAGAAAGGCAGTGGAGATGGTGGTATTGGTGGGTGGTTTTTTGGCGGGTCAAGGTTTAGGAGAAGAATTTGACTAAGTCAAACCTTCTGGTTTAAATAAAAAGGGTCGGGTTTGGTTTTGTTTTGGGATTGGGCTAGTGGGTAGTGGATTGGGCTTGGGTTTAGTAACTGGGTTATAGGATTGGATATGTAGTTGGGTTTAATTATAGTTAGGATAGATTTGGATTTTAGGTAAACTTTAGGGACCAATGTTATAACTTCTAAAAATCCAGGGACCTGATGTGGCAAGTTTCCAAAATTATCACAAGGACCATAATTGCCATATGTGAATAACCCAAGGACCATAAATGTAATTTTCCACTTTTTTAAAACTCCAGGGACCTTTTATGTCATTTTTAAAAGTTGAAGGACCATAACTGTCATTTCTTTAAAACTTTCATCCAAGGACCAATATTGTAAAAGTTAAATAGCTTAGGGACCTTGAATGATATTTTTAACACCAGGGACTATTTCTGCCAATTTATGAAACTTCAGGGACTGAAACTGTCAATTTATGAAACTTCAGGGACTGAAACTGTCAATTTTGTAAACTTAGCTCGTTTTTCACCTGTTTTCAATCTTTTTGTTCCAGAATCATATAAAAACACATTTTATGATATTTTCTCTATTATTTGACTTTTCAAAGTGTTTTTGGCTGTTTTTGTAGTTTAAATGGGAATAAAATGTTGAGTATTTAGACACTCATCAATCCCTCACACTAAACTATTGCTAGTCCCTAGCAATCATTTATGAAAATTTAATGGATTGTATCTCTTTACCAAAAGCCATTACTTCTGGAGTAGCCAATGTTTTAGTATGTGATACTTTGGTACAAAGATAACCAAATGATTTTGAGCAAACCATCAGCTGTCAACGGATTTGACTTGTCTTTACCAAAATCCGTTTGCTTCTGGACTAGCCAACTCTTAGATAAAATACAGTTATTATCTTTGGTGAGCTGATTACCAATCATGGTTTTTCACTGCCTTTACCACAAGCCATAACCTTGCGGGCTAGCCAACTCTTTACTTATAAAGATATGGTGAGTCGAATACCATACAATTTTCGGAAAATTGTCAGCCATAAACGGATTTGATATATCTTTACCAAGAGCCGTTTGCTCTCGGATTAGCCAATCCTTATGTGGGTTAGACATGGCGGACTGATAACCATTTATTGCGTTCTAAGTGAGAAATTTTTTTTAAATTTTGGCTAAAATGGGGGTACTAGATGGTACATTTGATCAAATTCGCTAGAATTCCCCCCCACACTTAGAACTGAATATTGCCCTCAATATTCAAAGTACCGGCTATTAAACCAACACTTAGAACGTGAAAAGGAAATACTAATAGCCTTTTTTTTTTTTTTTTTTGGGTTCTGTACATATATACAACATGTGGGGCATCTCCCCCACACTAGGGTGAGACATGGGTGAAAACCCATGTTTTACTACTGTTTTTATTAACCGAGTCGCTAGCTTGACTCGACCCCGAATTCATTGGTTCATGGGGAAGCAAGTGGAAGAAACCATCTCCATCGGACTTTCATTCAAAATGTTTGGATAACCAATTGAACATAAGAAAGTTCCACACCGATGAGATAAATCCGGCATTTAAACCAATGTTAGATGGACAATGCCGGGGTCAAAGGTAATATCCTCACTCCCAAATGAGCGAAAGATAGGGGAAATCACTGGGTAGGTGAAGGGAAGAAGAGAGATCTGAATAGCAATTAAGATAAGAACTTCCTCCTCAAGAATTGCATATTCAAGTGGAGGAGGCAAGTCCTTAAACTTGATCTCAGGAATTTTATCAGTTTTCTCAACTGACTTGACTTCCTTTTTATGAAGTTCAACGGGAGGGAGAGGAGGAGAATTGTCCTGATTCAACAATTTCTCTAGAAGAAGAATATCTCCCTCCAGATCAATCTCAGCGTTATCAATTCCTTCTAGAAATGAATCACACTTGAGAAAAGCCTCGATCTCTTCCAAATTGGAATCACTTCCCTCAAACGGAGTGAGAGAAGGGGAAGAGTCGGAAATGATAGGCAGAGAAGATGTGGTGGGATTACCACTCACAGAATTATGAAAATAATCAATACTTTCTTGAGAGTACTCCTTTGAAGCAACATCAATGACATCGATTCGGTTAACCGATTTAGAGTCATAATTTGAGGAGTACCTCGAAGTTTGATCATGGTTAAAGGTAACAGCTTCATTATCCACACGCAAGGTGATCTCATGCTTAAATACATCAATAAGAGCATGGCCCGTTTTTAGGAATCCTCTTCCAAGAATGAGAGGAACCTTTTGATCTGCGTCGAATTCAACAACCACAAAGTCAGCTGGAAAATGGAACTTACCTACTTTCACAAACACATCTTCGGCAATGCCGCATGGATGAGATATGGTTCGATCTGCAAGCTCAAGAGTCATGCATGTAGGAGTAAGAGCCGGAAGAGAAAGTTTCTTCCATACTGAATGAGGCATCAGGTTGATGCTTGCACCAAGATCGGCCAAGGCATAGCATTCAACCATTCCAGGAAACACACAAGGTAGTAGAAACTTTCCAGGATCTCCAAGCTTCTCCGGAAGTTTTTTCAAGATAACTGCTGAGCAGTTCTCATTTAATGGAGTTTTAGCCATTTCAATCAGTTTTTCCTTGTTACTTAACAAGTGTTTGATTGTGGATGCAAACTTAGGCATCAGAATGATAGCATCCGCAAAACTTATGTCAAAATGTAATTCTTTAAAGATTTGAAAGAACTTGTCCATTTGTTGACTAGCTTTTTCACGGAGCTTTTGCTCATTTAAGCGCGATGGGTAAGGAATGTAAGGTTTGGATTTAGGGGCAATGACTTCAGGAGTCTCAACAGATTCAAAGACAACTCCTGGTTTGGATTTTTTTGGGAAAACCGGAGGGTGGACATGTGCTGTACTTTGTGGGCTTGGAATTTGCACTTTCTCCGTGGTATCCTCCGTCTCTTTTTCCATTTCAAACAACGGAGGAGGAATAGGACCAGAGGGTCCCTCATAAGCAGCACCACTCCGAGTGGTGATAGCTTTGACGAAAGTGGTATTTTCATCATCATCATCACTGTCATCAAGCACACTGACAGGAACAACATTGAGCATATCAGAATAATATCTGGCTGTTCTTTGCTCACTAAGTTTGTTTGACAAACTTTTAACCGTAAATCGTGATAGAGTAGGATCTATTCTTGACGGTTGAGGAGCAATTGTGGGTGTAGAATTTTGGACAACCTTAGGTTGGACGTATTTAGCACTTCCATTGTTAGTGGGAAGTACCGGGTCCTTTATCACCTTGAGTCCAACATGAGCTTTACCACTACGTGTAGTGACAGCTTTGAGTTCACCCCTTGGGTTGACAACAGTGTTACTTGGGAGACCTCCCGAGGTAGAAGGTAGTTCATTTAAAGATTTTTTTATATCATTTATTTGGGTAACCAATAACTGGTTTGTCTTATATTGAGTTCTATTTGTCTCCTCTTGAGATTTTATGAATTGCCTAAGCAACTCATCTGAGGATGTCTGATTATGGTTTTGGACATTCCATGGCTTTTGGTTAAAGTTACCCTGATTCTGACCTCGGTTTTGATTGAAATTTTGAGAATTGTTGAAATTTTGTCCCTGATTTTGAACAAAGCGATTTTGATTATTCTGATTTGGCACGGGTGGAAAACCAGGTGGTACCATAGCATTTGGTGCTCGGTACTGAGTCTCAGCATGCGGACGGTATTGATTTTGGTTTACTGCAGCTACGGGAGCTGGGTAAAGAGAAGCATCGGTTGCTTGACAATCATAATACGCATGTGGGCCACCACAAGTTTCACACACTTTGTTTATGGCTTTGATTTGTTCCGGTTTATGAATTTCACTCTTCAGTTCTTTCATTTCCTTCATCATACAACGCATTGCGTCCGTTAGAAAGGCTAACTCTGATGAGTTACCGGATGAAGAAGAAGCAGGAGTGACAGGAACATTCACTTTGTTTCGAGAAATAGGAACTTTTGATTTATTTTCACAAATTTCAACCACCTCTTTAGGTTTACGATTCAAGATATTGCCACCGGCGGCTGCGTTAAGTGCATCTTGATCGTTTTGGGTCAACCCATTATAAAACGTATTTATCTGTTGTAACTCCGTGAAATCGTGATGTGGGCATTTTCTTAGGAGATCTTTAAATCTGTCCCATGCCTCTCCGAAGTTTTCATCAAAACTTGACGAAATCCAGCAATTTCATTTTTTAGATTAGTCGTCTTTGATGGAGGGAAGAAATAATTGACAAATTTCTTTACGAGATCTTCCCAGGTTTCAATGGATCGAGGGGGTTCTTTATCCAGCCAAATCCGGGCTGCCCCTTCGAGTGAGAATGAAAATAGCATCAATTTGATAACTGTTTGCGGCACATTCTTGTAGTTGATTGTAGAGGTCAACTTATTGAACCAACGAATGTGTGCATATGGATCCTCTCGTTCAAACCCGTGGAATTGGTTTGTGGACACGAGCTGAATCAAATGTGTTTTCAGTTCAAAATGATCAGAATCGATGGCTGGTAAAACGATGGCATCTCCGTAACCCTCGGTGGGTGCTTGGAGCATCTCAGCCATTGTGCGTTCGTCTGCCATATTATCAGTGGGATCAGTACGAATCTCGGGTTCGACTATTTGGGCAGCACGTCTACGATTACGTCTTCTCGGAATATCTACGAGTTCACGTAAAGGGCTTGATGACGTGGAAGAACGAGTGCGCATGCACTAAGTAAAAATATTTCAATTAAAACAAAATCGAAGCAAGACACAAGTGAACTTAAACCAATAATCAACAAGCGTACGATAGCTCTCTAAAAGATAAACGCACAGAGTGGCGGAGAAGCAAAGGTGGGCAATTAATGCTCCTTAAAAACCCGCTTCTTTCAGTCCGATAATTTAATGTCAAACTATCCTTAAACCTCCGTTATAGTTTGTTTATCAATCAAAGGTGAGCCGATATTCGCAAGTGATACAAAGGCAAGTTTTAAATCTGATGTTTGGGAACTTATTATGGTCGTACCCCCAGTTAGGTAGTACTCTGTCTTGGTTCTCGATGGTAAATTTTATTGTTGTTTATTATTTAACAAAGAAAACGGAAAATGTTTTTGGTGTTTTTATTTTTTATATGATAATATATATAGAAAAGAAAAGAAAAAATATTTTTGTATTTTTATATATTTTTTATGGGAAATAGGAACTTCTGGAAGAAGGATCTCAAATCACTAATCGCTTAAACTCTACACAATAGTCGCAACACAACCTCCCCGGCAGCGGCGCCAAAATTTGATCCGTGCTAAATAGATATATAAATATTATGCAACGACGGATACACGTGAATAAATACAAATTACCCCTTTGTGAAAAAGGATACTCGCAAAAACTCACGTTCGTGTGTAGTGTGAAACCAGGTAAGTGATTACCCGGATCGTTTCCCAACGAGGTGTGAATGGGCAAACTGTGGAAAGCTTTGGATTAGAGTGACAGATGATATGGATTTTTGCTTTTTGATTAATTCTAATTGATATATAAGAAACAAATATACACAAGAAAATTAAACGCGAATTAAACTAAACTGAAAACGCGTAACGGGGAATCTAAAATGGGACTAGAAAGTGAAATAAAATAAAATTAAAACCTAAAAATGTAAAATTACTTAAAACTTATTTTAAAACTTAAATTATATTTTTTTATACTTTATATCTAATTATTATTAATTATTTATTATTTAATTACTTTTTAAACTATTTAAATTTATAAAAAAAATACTAAATGAACAAAGAAAAATCTAAAACTTTTTCTATAAATATTATTAAGTGAAAAGAAGCTAAGAAAATTATAAAAATGAAATTTACTTAATTAAAAATTTAAAAAGATAAAATCTATTAAATAAAAGCTATCACTTATTTTCTATTTTATTTTTCTTAAGGTCTAAAAATATGTTTATATTTTTCCTAGATTCTATTTAATAAAAGAAAATTATGAAAATTAAAATTATATTTTTCTGATTATTATTCTACTTTTTTATGATTTAATTACTAATAGAAACTAATTAAAAAGATTAAAAATATCAAATGACTTTAGAAAAATCTGAAAAATTCAGGATAAGTCTAAATTAATATTTGAAAGCTATGAAAATTAAAATCAAAAGTTTAATAAGCCCTGATAAGCAGTTGGGCAGATAAGCAGTTGGGCTAATGAGCCAAAAATAAGGTAATAAGCACAAAAATATACCAAATGCTCAGAACAGGTTTAACCAACTTATATAAGCTTAAAACAACTTAAAGCAAATAGATAATCCCACAAATTAAGCAAATTCAACACTTAAGCAGTTGCAAAGTTTATGCAGAAACTCAGGAATATGACTAATTTGCAAGGCAGATTAAGCAGTTCAAATAAGCAGATAAGTTGAATAATATGGGGGCAAAAGTGAGCTAGTACTATGAGCTATTCAGAAAACCAAAAAGCAAGGCCTGAGCTTATATAGATAAGCCACAAAGGAGTTGAGTTCAGCAGCAAAAGCACTCAGTATACACTGAGTTGCTGATGTGCAGAGTTGTGCAGAAGTGCACAACACCAAAGGCACCTAATCTAACTCTTGTATCTACTCTAAATGGTTCAAAAGAACTCAGAGAAGCAAAGAAATAGGCCAAAATGAGCTTATGGCTTAAAATGGCTTATTTGGCCTTTTTGAGGTCTGATTTCACCACAGACCTAAGAAACTTGATTTTCTATCTAAGTTGCTAATTTGAATCTTAAAAACAGATTATTAGGACTATAAAAAGCTGGTTTGAAGTTGGGGTTTTGGCAAATGAACAGTAGAAAGCTTATATGACCTTCTTATGCCAAACAGCCCTTTAATAGGGTCTGTGTGGATTTTTGACCAACAAAGACCTATTAAACTTATAATAACTTATATCTAAGGTTCCACTAACTTAATTAAGTACTCCTTAACAACTTTTAAAGCAAAATTAAGCAGTGAGTTAAGCTATGCTACTATTAGCTATTTTTGGTCTTTTTAGTGATTTAAAGAGAAATAAAGAAAAAGGCTATATCTAACTGATTATACTGATGAAATATACTTAGAAACTAGTAGTGAGCTGGAAATAATAGAAATAAGCTACAAATAAGCAGTTGCACAGTCAATTGGATTTTTAAGCTAGAAACTCAAAAAGCTTACAACTGAGATTGGCTATGGAACAGAGAAACAAGGACAGAACCTTTCCTAGCTTGTTCACACAAGCTAGAAAACCCAAGAAAAGCCTTCCTGATTAGTTTTTTTTACCCAGAAACAGCTTATTAGCTCCTCAGTTGACTTTTGTTGACTTTCTTCATTTCTTGAGTTTAGAACTGAATTACACTATATAAGCTTACAAAAAGCTATATTAAGCTTGTATAAGCTTATAGTAAAGGGATTGGAGTGTTTGTTTGGTGACTTATTAATATTTAAGCTTAATTCGAATTACAAATAAGTTGAAACTTATTATAACTGATAATGAGAACAATATAACTTGAAATAAGAACAATATCACTGAATTTAACTTTAATTAACAACTGAGATTGAAAATTAAAAGATTACAACTATTGATAATAAAATACGATTACACTAAAATTAACTACCACTCCTCTAATCTATTACATGGTTCTATATATACTAAAAATATCTGGGAAACAACTTGTCATCACTTCTGAGCAATCCTAGACCCTTGAATCCTCATCAATTAATCTCCACTGTCCAATCTTCTTTTTGGCGGGAAAACAGGAAACGTGGCAATCACCACTTGTTCTGGTTACTTAGGGAGAAGGAAGAAGCATTAATTGCTTTTGGGAGTGTTAGGTGAAGTATAGAGGAAGGAAGAGGGGGGTGGGTGTGTCAGAAAGGCGGTGGAGATAGTGGTATTGGTGGGTGGTTTTTTGGCGGGTCAAGGTTTAGGAGAAGAATTTGACTAAGTCAAACCTTCTGGTTTAAATAAAAAGGGTCGGGTTTGGTTTTGTTTTGGGATTGGGCTAGTGGATAGTGGATTGGGCTTGGGTTTAGTAACTGGGTTATAGGATTGGATATGTAGTTGGGTTTAATTATAGTTAGGATAGATTTGGATTTTAGGTAAACTTTAGGGACCAATGTTATAACTTCTGAAAATCCAGGGACCTGATGTGGCAAGTTTCCAAAATTATCACAAGAACCATAATTGCCATATGTGAATAACCCAAGGACCATAAATGTAATTTTCCACTTTTTTAAAACTCCAGGGACCTTTTATGTCATTTTTAAAAGTTGAAGGACCATAACTGTCATTTCTTTAAAACTTTTATCCAAGGACCAATATTGTAAAAGTTAAATAGCTTAGGGACCTTGAATGATATTTTTAACACCAGGGACTATTTTTGCCAATTTATGAAACTTCAGGGACTGAAACTGTCAATTTATGAAACTTCAGGGACTGAAACTGTCAATTTTGTAAACTTAGCTCGTTTTTCACCTGTTTTCAATCTTTTTGTTCCTGAATTATATAAAAACACATTTTATGATATTTTCTGTATTATTTGACTTTTCAAAGTGTTTTTGGCTGTTTTTTTAGTTTAAATGGGAATAAAATGATGAGTATTTAGACACTCATCAATCCCCTGTATACTCACGTTGATAAGGTCTCCCTAATATAACGTTAGTTTCTTGTAAAACCAAATTACCTTCCTTTATTGCATCAGCCACCACATGAACAGTACTCATAATGTCCGAATTGGATTCTTCTTCAAGTTTTCTTTTCTTATTTTTGGATTTTGTTGCATTTGTAGCATCCGGCATGGGAGAATCCACATGAATTTCTTCAAGATTGACGAGGTTTTGATAAGTGACTTTATTGGTAGCTAGTAACTCGTTAATGTCTTCGATTGTTTCGATATCTATGGGTTCTTTGTTGCTTGATTGGCCTTTTTTCTCCTTGGTATTTTTCTCCTTTGCAGTTTGAGAAGCAACACCCGATGCTCTATCTTTAGCAAAGAGTTGTGACAGCTCGTCATAGTTAGAAATTGGTTTGGTCCTCCATTTAATAGCATCAGGATTAACCTATTACAACATAAGTTTTTTTTTTTTATTATATATATATATATATATATATATATATATATATATAATATATATATATATATATATATATTTATTTTTTTTTTTTTTTTTATTTTTTTTAAGAAGACATCATGTTAGTATCAAGTACAAACAAGAACACTAATTATTTGAAGTACAATGAACCTGCACATGTTATGAAAACATGCATACTCAAATAAGTAAACATACCTCTTCCAGTTTTTCCCATACTTCTTCTTCTGCTTCAATGAGTTGAGTCATGGAGTTCCAAGAAAACCCGCTTAATTTAGAACCCCGAATCACATCATGACAATAAGCGAAATTTTCTTTTAGACTTTTCAGACGGTTCTTTAGACGAGCTTTTGTGAAATCTAGTTTGAGCTTTGTTCTTAACTCATCAACCATGTTAGCATATGCTAGTGAACTAAATGTTCCCCTAGGTCTGTTGCCTTTATCTTGTTGTGTAAGCATTGCTTGAATGAATGCATCATCCATGTCACTAGTCCAACCAAACTGTTCCTTCTTCACTTTGGGTTCCTGGGTTTCTTGATTGTCCATGACACCTACTACATGATAAGTCAAAAATAAACTTCACAATAATATATAAAGAGACTTGCATGTCCAATATAACTAATGAAATCATTCAAAACACATATTACAAATAATAGAATCATGCAAAACAATTTAACAGGTAATGCAAACGTAAAATTGCAAAAGTATTACACATGTTGAATCATGCAAAATATTTAAACAAAATTATTACTTGAATGTCTAACACAAATACTAGAATATATATTTAAGAAACTATCTTGACATATCTATTTCATTGTTTGGATACGTTAAATAGTTAGCCCACATTTCATTCGCAATTGAGTTTCTTAGTTCTTCTCCTCTAGAACCACCATCACCTATGTCTCTGTCATCAT
Source organism: Artemisia tridentata subsp. tridentata (assembly GCA_021014915.2). NCBI lineage: Eukaryota > Viridiplantae > Streptophyta > Magnoliopsida > Asterales > Asteraceae > Artemisia > Artemisia tridentata. The sequence continues at coordinate 319,173,285 of CP139501.1, read as the reverse complement.
TACGTGCATCTTCTTGTGGTGCATTTAAAATTTCACGCATCACCCCTTCTTCAAGATCTTTGTCCCGATCTTCTTCAAGCAAAAAATTATGCAGAATGCAACATGCCAAAAAAATGTCGGATTGTGTTTCACAAGAGTAGAACTTCACAAGAGTAGAATAATGATAGGAAACCTTTTTTTAAGTACACCAAATGTCCGTTCAATAGAATTTCGCAACATCTCTTCCCTTATATCACGACATTTACCACTTGTTGAGAGGTTGTGTAACATCTCTTCCCTTACATTTTTTCGATGTAAAATAACATCTTTAGTAGGTAAATTAGCACGGTTCATGTGAGTAAGTCTACATCGTGTGATGAAAGCAACCAATAAACAAACTAAATGAACTGCTGCCAATTGGCGAGCTCTCACTACATGTCGTATGGTGAGTATTCTTTCGATAAGACTGCTATCCATCCTAAATCTTAAATATGATACAAATTATGTGTATTAGTCCACAACAGATACTGACAAGTACATCTACTAAGCAAGTGATTTGAAAATAAACCAAGAAGGTTGTCATAGGTAATTGAATATTGATAACCAAGATGCAATTGGGCAAATAGCAACATTATTTAAGATATAATTGCCACCATCGAGACATGATTCATAGATACAGAAATCTCCATGAAATTTTGGCGTTAACAAAGAACTGGAGCTAAAGTATTGGAGCTAAACTGAACCTTGACCTCAGGGATACTAGTCTCATATGAGACAAGTGTATGTGTGTATATATTTCCAAACTACCATATCTTTAGTATTAATGCTTAAACTCCAACATGTCTAGAGTTGAGAAACGGATCACTGGCTAGTGTATATAGTCTCATCACAAGAATGCCACAAAATCATTAATTAACTTGGCCTATGTCACCACTCACATAAATGACAATATATAAAATATATCAGCATAAATGCACACAATCCTAACAACAAAATCCATATTCACGAGCCACTAAATATAGAAGCCATTGATTAGTGATCTAAATTTAATGAAACAACACAATAACACCATCAAGCACCCCAACTTTCTAATACCATAATCATGATTAACATATATAGATTAATAAGCAAAACACACACCCCGTCCAAACACCTTCAAACCTGTCCAAACCAGACCCGAACAGACTGCTAAGACCAAGACCAACCAACCCATTGTGCACACCCCTAAGGCCCTAATTCAAATACTAGTCTCTGTATATGGAATTTGGAAATAAATATACCAACAGTATCTTGGAGGAATTAAATGGGGTTAAATTGACCTGGACCTATATGAGCTTATCTGACACAACGCGACCTATATGACTTGAACAGACCTACTGAAGTCTGAAACTTAAATCAACAATAGAGACCTGCATTAACATATAGATATCTAAATGGCCCTATCGAACCTAAGCAACCATTTGCATTAATAACCCAAATAAACTCTAAACATAATTGAACATTACAGCCCAATCTACTGTAATTGACCTAATGATCCTAATTAGACCAAATGCCATTTAAAGGTACCCAAAGCTTCTGCACTTCTTGGAGAAGTTAAATGAAAGAAAAAAAATGAATGTAACCCAACTTATGTCAACCTATCTGAATACTCCAAAATAAACATCATGTCGTATGCCCATTGACCATGTTTCTAGCAAATCAATCAAAGATGATTATCTCAGCAAGACAGGATAACTATGTTTACTTTATCCTCAAACATTAATAAAAACAGTTCATAAACACAACCATTTGAATACACGTATCAACATAAGCATAAAAAGTCATTATCATGCAATGAAGAATAATGTCTTACGTACGTATCCATGTTTTTTTTAGTAAAATAAGCATCCAACAGACCACTAGATCATCCATGATAAGACAATAGTAAGAATTAAAGTTTCACAAAATTACCTGGAGCAGTGTTGGAGAAATTGTAGAGAAGAAAGTGTATTGTTCTACGGCTGAATGAATATACGTACATAAATTTAATATTTAGGTTAAGGGTATTTTGGTGATAATATTTTTATTAAAAGGCCCGACACTTCTTTCTTTCCAAATCATCCCAATATTGGGAAGAAAGTTAGGAGAGAAGATTTGATGGAATTTCCTCTCCTCTTCTTTTCTCTTCTTTCGAACAAAAAACTCGGGAACGTGATTTTATTTCGTTTTTCATAATTCTCTTTCCTCTTCTCTTCTCTTCTCTCAAAAAAATAACTCGGGAACAGAGTGTTATAGCTTCCCAATTGATCAAGGACCCCCTTTTAATATACTACAAGTTTATAAACTGATAATGGCCTTCGGAAAATGTCAGGGCTAAACAAAAATTAATTCTGGCCAATTTTCATTGTTTTATTTGTTACACTATAATGAATTTTTTTTTTTTTTTGTTTTTTTTTGTTTGTTTTTTTAAGGACTAGTTATTGAATATTGCAATTCCATCCGTTCCATGTTCCAACACATGAATGAGTATTTAATCAATTCGGTCTACAGAATATCAACACTCCAAGAAATAACCGATTCGCTCCATCATACCTTGTTTAATAACACACAACATATAGCATCAAACATGTAGAATATCTACATGAACATGCAAGAATTTCTATGCAGTTCGCTCAGTCCACTCGACACCTATGTCTCATGGTGGTGGTTCAAGCGGGGCATCATAACTATTAACTTAAGTTTTCATCAGAACGTTCTCATATGCCTTAGCTCACAACATAAGGGTTTGCACCAGGAAGGAGACACACGTAGGTTCACATCACCTCTTTGTGAGGACTTAGCTTTGGTCTTTGTAGAGTCAATGTGGCATTATGTGTTGGAATATGTGAATCATAAAAACTATAAACACATAAACATAACATCAAAGCATACGCAGCGGATAATACAAGATCTACAATACACGTAATTAATTAACTAAATATTAAATAGATGCGTACCTTTAGGTTTCTAGCAAGAACAAGAAACCACGTGATCACCAAGAACAATATAAACCCTAATTAGGGTTTAAGATGGATCGACCACTATGTAGTCGAATAGGGCAAATTACAACAAGCTAAAACAAGCTTGTACTCCGTTCTTGTACACACGTAATACTAGCGTTTCAATGGGAAAAGCTAGGTTCTAATATCACAAACAAAACCAAACACTTAATGTATTATTTGGATCGAAAACCCTAGAAATAGGTTATGAACGATCGGCAATACAAGAGGAAAAGGAGAAGAGAAGTTTGGCTAGCTTGGAATTAGAATTAGGGAATAACAAACACAATAGGTTTGTATTTATAGGCAACCCAAACTTCTCCTCCAAGCTACTAAAATCGACAACCCTAAACCCCTAGGGGTATTCGGCCGACTTTAGCCCAAAGAAGGCATTCTAGATCCTTCTTTGCCTCTCTTTCACTTTTAGTCCTTTAACGAGCGTTATCTCTAACCCCGTTAAGTACTAACGACCGTTAAGTTATTTGTTTGTGAAATGAATAAATAAATCATAAACATATATTTAATTATTCAAACCATTAAGACTCTTACGTATTGTGTGCAATCCCGAAGTCTCGGGTTCGAAACCGGTCATACAAATATTAATTTATATCCATTAACTCTAACATTATGCATCACTCGAACCTAAAAACTTAGCAAATGCCAAAGTGAGTTTGATAATCAAGTATGCCATTTTCAAGCAACTGGTCAATCTAATTTATGAAACAAATCATCAAAAAGTTTAATTATAACAAGCTTCCAACACTTGTAGGAAAATTTAGTGCACTTGAGGGATCAATTCACACCTGGTAATGGGCTTGGAGGTACGGAGTGTACACCCATCAGGTCCCTGTTTACCCTGACTCAATTAGTGGTTTGTGGTTCTGCTGCTAGTGTTATTAATTCTACTGCTGAAGCAGATGATTCTGCTGCTAGTGTTAATAATGCTACTGCTGAAGCAGAAGTTCCTACTGCTAGTACTATAATAGTACTGCTAGGCATAGATTCTGCTGCTAGGCAGAGATTCTACTGCTGGTAATGCAGGAAAGAATTTGTAGCTACTTTGACCTATTTGTGGGAAGTTTCAAATTCGTAATTAAGATCATTATTATCTGGTCTTGTAACCACTATGGCTAGAATTGAGGAATATTATGAGGAGATTAATTGGCCAATTAATTCTCATAATTCCTCTTGATTAGGTTTGAGTAATCTCTAATTTAAATAGAGATCATCCATCCACATGAAAAAGACACAGAAAACATAAACACTTGAAAGCATATTGGTTCTTGATTTGTGCCTAAAACAAGAACATCACTTGGTCTTATCCCATATAGATATTCGTGCAACCCAGGCATAGGGTCGAATAGTTTCTATTGGAAAGTGATAACATGATTTCAAGTGAATATCTGGTACCATTGATTATTTTTACCCTGTTCTGGGAACACATCAGACACACAAACTCTAACAATCAATAGAAACTATTTAGTGATAATCAATGGCTGCTGCTATGAGGCATATGGCTGCTAACTTTTCCAAATTGGAAAAGTTTGAAGGTATCAATTTCAGAAGATGGAAAAAGAAGATGCACTTCTTATTGTCAAGCATGAATGTGGTGTATGTTCTGAGCACTTCCATTCCTGAGGATCATGGGGATGGTGCTACTGTGGAACAAATAAGGAACAGAAGCAAGTGGGAGAATGATGATTATGTCTGTCGAGGATTAATCCTCAATGGTATGTCTGATTCTCTATTTGATCTTTATCAGAATGTTGAATCTTCCCAAGAACTATGGGATTCCTTGGAAGCCAAATACATGGCTGAGGATGCATCAAGTAAGAAGTTCCTTGTAAGTAATTTTAACAATTACAAAATGGTCGATTCTAGACCTGTCATGGAACAAATACAATGAACTTCTTAGTATACTTGGTCGATTCACACAACACAAGATGAACATGGATGAGGCTATTTCAGTCTCTTGTATCATTGATAAATTACCTCCTTCTTGGAAAGATTTCAAGCATATGCTGAAACATAAGAAGGATGAATTAACTCTTGTTGAGTTGGACAGTCATTTGCGCATTGAGGAATCACTCAAAGCACAAGATAGTGACAAGCCAAAGAGTAGCAATGCTACTGGTCCATCAGTTGTCAATATGGTGGAGCATAACAACTTCTCCAGGAACAATGACAACAAGGGCAAACGTAAACATCAAGATAACACCAAAACTGATCTTAACAAGAAGCCAAAAGCTACTTGTTGGAAGTGTGGTAAAACTGGACACTTCAGGAAGGATTGTAAAGGTGTTAAAATTGGCAATAAAGCCAATGGATCAGGCACAAGTGGATCAGGGAATGGTAATACCAATTCTCTAAAAGGTCATAATATATTTGATAAGTCTTTTGAGATTTATTATGTTACATATATATCTGAAGTGTACTTTGTGCAGGATGATGATGTTGCGTGGTGGGTTGACTCTGGAGCAACAATTCATGTGTGTAAAGATAGAAGATGGTTCAAGACCTATGAGTCAATGAATGATGGTTCTATTCTTCATATGGGAAATGAGTCAACTGCCCTGGTGCATGGAAGAGGATGTGTGGATTTAAGATTTAGTTCTGGAAAGATTGTTTCTTTATTTAATGTTTTACATGTTCCTGATATTAGAAAGAATTTGGTTTCTAGTAGTATTTTGAATAATTTTGGTTATAAACAAGTGATTGAATCTGATAAGTTTGTTTTGTCTAAACATGGTGTGTTTATTGGTTTTGGTTATTTGTGTAATCAAATGTTCAGGCTTAACATTGTTCATGATATTGTTAATTATGCTTTTATGTCAACCTCTAAATTAAATGATTCAACATTATGGCATGCTAGACTTGGCCATGTACATTTTAAGAGAATGCAAGATATGTCCAAGGATGGGTTAATTCCAGCCTTTGATATGGACACTGAAAAGTGTAAAACTTGTATGATGAACAAAATATTTAAGAAACCATTTCAAAGTGTAAAACGTGAAACTAAAGTGTTGGAACTGATTCATAGTGATTTATGTGATCTTCATGCTACTCCCTCTTTGGGGAATAAGAAATACTTTGTGACCTTTATTGATGATGCTTCTAGGTTTTGTTATGTTTATTTATTACATACTAAGGATGAACCATTAGATAAATTTAAAGTATTTAAAACTGAGGTTGAATTGCAACAAGAGTCCATGATCAAGAGATTAAGGACTGATAGGGGAGGTGAGTACATGGATACTCTGTATTTTCAGTCTGTTGGTATAATCCATGAGACTACTGCTCCCTATACTCCTCAGCAAAATGGTATTTCTGAAAGGAAAAACAGGGTGCTAAAGGAGATGGTTAATTCCATGTTGTCCTATTCAGGGCTGAGTCAAGGGTTCTGGGGTGAAGCTATGTTGACAGCTTGTTATTTATTAAATAGGGTTCCCAATAAAAGGAACAAGATAACCCCTTATGAACTCTGGACTAAAAGAAAACCCAGCCTGAACTTTCTTAGGGTTTGGGGTTGTAGGGTTGTTGTAAGACTCCCTGATCCAAAGCTAAAGACTTTGGGTGAAAGAGGCATTGAATGCATCTTTGTTGGATATGCTGAGCATTCCAAAGCATATAGGTTCTATGTTATTGAACCTAATGAATCTGTTTCAATTAACTCAATAATTAAATCAAGGGATGAAATTTTTTATGAGAATAGATTCTGTTGAATCTAACACACCTACTAGATCTTTGAGCCTTAGTGGATCGGTAGGATGCCTATGTAATCACAAGCACACTACAAGAGAATCTCTAAGTACAAACTAGAAAAGAAAAGAACTAAGACTATGATCCTCTATGGATCGTATAATGAACTAAAAGATGTTATTATTGAAGATTGTTAAAGTCGTAAAAGATATCTCAAACTCATAGACGGGATGTTTCTTTTATACTGGTAAGAAACCCTAACCCTAACCCGTCATACAAGAAAACGTGTGAAGAGATAAACATGATCTCTTCTAAAAATAAATCTAACAAACATTCTAAACATACGGGATAACAACTAACAAAACCCGCAGCAACAACTACTATCAGCAGAAAATCTTTGAGCCTTAGTGGATCGGTAGGATGCCTATGTAATCACAAGCACACTACAAGAGAATCTCTGAGTACGAACTAGAAAAGAAAAGAAATAAGACTATGATCCTCTATGGATCGTATAATGAACAAAAAGATGTTATTATTGAAGATTGTTAAAGTCGTAAAAGACATCTCAAACTCATAGACGGGATGTTTCTTTTATACTGATAAGAAACCCTAACCCTAACCCGTCATACAAGAAAACGTGTGAAGAGATAAACATGATCTCTTCTAAAAATAAATCTAACAAACATTCTAAACATACGGGATAACAACTAACAAAACCCGCAGCAACAACTACTATCAGCAGAAACAAGATAGAACTATCAGCAGCAATGAGCTTCAGCAGGAACCACAGCTATCGGCAGGAACCAGCTTTACACTATCGACAGCAACAAGAAATATCTTATTTCCTGAATTCCTAACAATCCTCCCCTAATCTTGAGGTTGACCAGGTTAACCTGCAAGATTCCCTAAGTGTTCTTTGATCTCTGAAAGTACTTTAAAGTCCATAGAGAGAGGATTTAATCCAACAGCAGCAATAGAAAGTGATCAGCAGCAACATCCTAAGCAATATCAGCAGCAACCAGGCACCTTCTTTACAACAACCATGACAAAGTGTACATCAAAACATTTAAGTTGCATACTATTCTCATCACTTCCAGGTGTGTTAACTCCTGTGAGAGGTGAATCATTGAAAATTAATGGATTTGATGTCTCTTTACCAATAGCCATTACTACTGGAGTAGCCAATGTTTAGGTGTGTAAAACCATGGTACATTGATAACCATCTGATTTATTAGCAAATCAGCAACTGTAAACGGATTTGATTTGTCTTTACCTGTAGCCGTTTGCTCAGGACTAGCCAATTCTTGGTTTCAACTGAACCTTGGTGAATTGAATACCAAATATGGATACCAATTGTCTTTACCACAAACCATACTTTTGTGGACTAGCCAATTCTTTGGATCCCATAAAGGGTTACATCCATGGTGAATTGAGAACCATTTCAACTCTCAGGAATGAACCATGGGTGAGTTGAAGTACCCTATAGCTTTGAGCAAGCTATTACAGCTATCAACGGATTTGATTATCACACTAGAGCCGTACCCTCATGGTGAGTCAACTCTTTCTTGTTTGTGAGACATGGTGAATTGAATACCATTTGTTGTGTAGGTGTAAACACCAACACTGTACCTGCAAGGTGTTGCTCAAAACCAACTTATTAGCACACAAAATATACAATTTTTTTTTGAACTAAAAGAAACAAGAAACAAACCAAAAGAAAAAGAAAGAAAATAAGAAAAGATAAGAAAGAAAGATATACAACAACAACAAGCCTCCCCTTAGGCTTAAACCTCCCCTCAATCTCAGCACCTAAGGATTGAGCATTCCAATATGAACCACCAGATAGTTGAATCTTGGACCATCAAATGCTTTAGTCAACAGATCAGCCACATTCTCATCAGAGTGTATCTTAAGCACCTGAATGAGATGCTTCTCATAAGCATCCCTTATGAAATGATGCCTAATCTCTATGTGCTTTGTTCTTTGATGAAACACTGGATTTTTAACAATACAGATGGTACTTTGGTTGTCAATGAAAATTTTAGTGTTCATGAAGTTGAACCCATAGTCTAACAATTGATTCTGCAACCAAAGGACCTGTCCACAGCAACTAGCAGTAGCAACATACTCTGCCTCAGTAGAAGATGTAGCCACAATAGTCTGCTTCTTGCATTGCCAAGAAACCAATCTTCTGCCCAAATACTGGCAACCCCCAGTAGTAGATTTTCTATCAAAGTTAGCTCCAGCATAGTCACTGTCACTATAAGCTTCCAGCACAAAAGAAGAATCCTTTGGGTACCAAAGTCCCAGCTTAGGCTGTCCTTTTAAATACTTGAAGATTTTCTTGACAGCATTTAAATGGGAAGTCAAAGGTGTAACCTGATGTCGAGCACAAGCACAGACTGCAAACATGATATCAGGCCTTGAAGCTGTCAAATACATCAAAGAACCTATCATAGACCTGTATAAGTGAACATTTACAGCATCATCAGGTTCAGTATTGGATTTAGGCTTTGAAGCTTCATAAGGTGTTGTAGCAGTCCTCACACTTTCCAAGTCAAACTTTTTAAGTATGTCATGAACATACTTTTCTTGATTTAGGAAGATACCATCTGGTCTCTGTTGAACCTGTAAGCCCAAGAAGAATGTCATCTCCCCCATAGCTCTCATTTCAAATTCACTTTTCATTAATTCCTCAATATCCTTACACCAAGCTTCATTAGTGGAACCAAAAATAATATCATCTACATACACTTGTACCAAGATGATATCTTTAAAATTCTTCCTTATGAAGAGTGTTTTATCTATTGTTCCTCTTCTGTAACCATGTTTAAGTAGAAAGGCAGACAACCTGGCATACCATGCTCTTGGTGCTTGATGAAGTCCATAGAGTGCTTTCACCACTTTATAAACCAAATCAGGATGTTGTGGATCCACAAATCCCTGTGGTTGAGTAAAATACACTTCCTCTTCAATACTTCCATACAGAAATGCACTCTTCACATCCATCTGATAAACCACAAACCCCATAAATGAAGCAAAAGCCAAAAACAATCGAATAGCTTCAACTCTTGCTACTGGTGCAAACACCTCATCATAGTCGATACCCTCTTCTTGTCTATGTCCTTGAGCTACCAATCTAGCTTTATTTCGAACCACAATTCCCCTAGCATCCCGTTTATTCTTGAGAATCCATTTAGTTCCAATTGCATGTTTTCCTTCAGGCAATGGTACTAATACCCATACTTTCTGATTCTTGAACTGCTGCATTTCCTCTTGCATAGCCTCAACCCAATCAGAATTATCAAGAGCTTGAGCTACACTGCTTGGTTCAACTTGAGATAGGAAGCAAGCATAGAGGCAATGAAGATAGTCAGTGTGATTGCTCCTTAACTGTTCCTGAATATAACTGAGAAAAGCATATTCTCCAAACTTGGATTGACTTAACCTGCTTCTTGTTTGAACAGGGGAATTGAGATCACCAAGAATCAAAGATTGAGGATGTACAGTATTAATCCTCTTGGTAACAACAGGATCTACTGCATAGGTTGTGGCTTGATTAGTAATAGAGGGATTTGCTTCACCATCATAAGAAGAGTGAGTGAAAATTCCAGATCTTGATTGATGATGAGGATAATTCAGCTTAGCTGCTGAAGAAAGTGAATTTCCAAGATCAGATGGACTTGAGAATCTAGTTGGAGGCTCACTGAATCCCAATAAATCATCAGATGGAGTAGACAAAGAAGTAGCATGAGTGGTGACACCAGCAGAAACAACAGATGTATCAGCAGTAACAGGTGTACTATCAGCAGAATTGACATCAGCAGGAACAGAAATACCACCAGCAGAGGCCATTTGTCTTCTGACTTCAGCTTCAACATTTCTCAATAGCTCCACTGTTTCTTGAGAAAACTCAGAACCAAACTTTTTAGCAGCACTCTTGGCATGATGTTCTTGTCTTTGAAGCCTAGCAAGGTCTTCTGCAAAACTTGAATTATCTTCAGCCTTATCAGAAGTATCTTTGAGTTCTCTACCTGAAAAGTGGTTAGAGGGAAAAGAAGGAACAACTATGGGTTGTTCATCACACTCTGAATCAGACTCATCATCTGAGGTACCTGCATTGTTAGATGGATAAACATGTGTACCTACAGATTGATTAGCTTTATATCTAGAATAACCTAATGAATCAGTCAGATAATCTAGGTCAAAATACCAGTCATGACATGCACCCTGTAAATTAGGTTTGTCTTCTAGAAACCTTAAGTTGAGTGTTTCTTCTACCCTCTTAGCAGACAAGTTATAAACCTTATATGCCTTACTATGAGTAGAATATCCTACAATGAACCCCTCATCTGCCTTCTCTTCAAATTTACCTAGGTGATCACTAGTATTCAAGATAGTTACATGACATCCAAAAGGCTTAAGGTAACTAATGTTGGGAACCTTTCCAGACAAGAGCTCATAAGGAGTTTTGTTGTGGGGATTAGTAATAGATACCCTATTCAGTACATAGCAAGCAATGCTTACTGCTTCAGTCCAAAACATGGTAGGCAACTTAGAGTCAGCTAGCATAGATCTAGCTGCTTCTATAAGGGTCCTATTTTTCCTTTCTGCAACCCCATTTTGTTGCGGGGTTCTGGCATTACTATAATCTCTTTTAATCCCCTTATTCCCACAAAATTCAATTAAATTAGAATTTTTAAACTCAGTTCCATTATCACACCTTATAGCCTTAACCTTTCTATTTAGCTGGTTTTCTATTAAGGTAATAAAATCCCTAATCACAGAATAGGTTTCATTTTTAGTACCTAAAAAGAAAGTCCAAGAAAACCTGCTAAAATCATCAGTAATCACCAGACAAAAATACTTATGGTCTCTACTTCTGATAGAAGTTGGACCAAAAAGATCCATATGAAGCAGTTGCAGAGGCTCAGAGATGGTGCTCACAGCAGTAATGGCCTTGTATGAATGATGCGCGTGATGTGTCGTTGCGGTTTAGCAGTTTTAATGCCTCAAGTTTTAAATTTATATTTAGCCGACTTATCAATAACACACACACTTAACGAGCAGTGTACCCGGTCAGTATGAATATAATGGTAAGTAGGGTGTCGATCACTAAGAGTGGAACGTATTATCTAGTTATTCTAATCAGTATTTTAATATATTAAGTTAGCTATACAATCTAATCTAACGCAAGGGGGTTCAGCCTGAGAGACTGGCACGATTTGGTTGCAATTAAATAATAAACTAAACCAATAGGCACGAATCAGCAAGTAGCACACACGTACATAGATAAATACTAGAGACAATAAGAGGGCTGTCCTTATGATAAGTAGTTTGTCACTTGTTTTATTGCTAGTGTTATATGAAGTGTATAGTTCGATGCAACGCACCGAGATTAAGTCCTTTCTCGTTGGTTCTAATCTTATCGGCGAGTAAACCCTTAATGATTACTTATGACTATCCTATTTATCTTTCTCCTACTTTTCTACAGACCATAGAATGCATAGGTGATCTAATAAACAGGCGAGGGCAGAGGCATGGCGACCCGATCAACGCTCAGCTAGCCACAGAGGTTATCAATGCACTAATAAAAGTCACCAATGACATCAACATATAAACTTTAATTAATGAGAAAGCAGTTTTAAGGGAGTGCAATCTTTCCGTTGTCACATTACACAAGCCACCAATCTTGATGAATTAAAGTTTACTAACTGTTAGGAATTAAATATTCATGAAGTTCTTAATCGGGAAATACTCCAAGTATGTTTCTGCTGATGATGTTGACTCTGCTGTTTAGTACATTGACTCTGCTGTTTAGTGCAATGACTCTGCTGTTAGGCTTAACAACTCTGCTGATGATTCTGCTCATAGCGATAGATTGTTCCTGCTGATAGAGAACACTCTGCTGATTAAGTGGATAAGATCGAAAAGATATTTATTGTATTTTGGTCAAACATATACGGTAGATAATATCTTACTCCATGTGCTTAGTTAACAAGTTGTATACATAGATACATGTTGTATCTTATGTACTGACACCAATATGCATAAGTTAAACAAGTAAGTCGGTCAAGACTTTTTAGCAATTTGTAAAGATCTTTTACAACTATAAAAGAGATCTTAGACTAGTGATTATGTAGTACATGAAATAATTGAATAACTGTTAAGACATAGAACAAACAAAAATCACAAGTTGTAACATAAGATTCAAGGTTTTGTAACCCTAGTGAGTAACACAAGATCACTCGTATTATTTGGAATAATATTGAATCGTTTAGTGAAATACTTTCTTTGTTCATTGTTAAGTAACAAATATAATTCTTCCATTTCCATAACATACACAACCTTCTAAGTGTGGTTAAGTAAATTCCGCGTGCTTAATCATATTAAGTCAATATATCTCATACACAAAGTCACAAGGTTTAACCACCTTAATCGTGTATAACCAAGGTCCCCACAGTTGGTATCAGAGCTAGAGTTGATATATTTGAATTAGAAGAAACAGAAATGGATCCACATGATGTTCAAACAAATGTTGCTGCAAAGTTGCCCATGATCAAACCCAATGAGTTTGAGTTATGGAGGATGAGAATTGAGCAATATTTCATGGTCCAAGATTATACTCTTTGGGATATAATTATATTTGGTGATTCCTTTTCACCAAGCTACTCAGAGGTTGTCCTAGAAGGTAAAACAAGTATAAAAAGAAATACTGGACCAGTGTCAAATGAAGAGAAGATACTGAAGAGAAATGATCAGAAAGCACGAAATTTGCTGCTTATGACCATTCCTGGTGAGCAGATGCTATCATTCAACAAGTATCTTGATGCAAAAACTCTTTTTGAAGAGATTTGTGCATACTTTGGTGGTAATGAAACTACCAAAAAGACACAGAAGACACTACTAAAGCAACAATTTGAAAACTTTACTGCTTTTAGTAATGAGTCTCTTGATAAGCTATTCTCAAGATTACATAAGCTTGTCAGTCAGTTAGCTGTGTTGGGTGTTGAGACAGAGAAGGAAGATCTCAACATGAAGTTTTTAAGAAGTCTACCTGATGAGTTCCACACTCATGTTATTGTCTGGATGAACAAACCAGACATTGAAACAATGAAGCTCAATGATTTGTACAACAACTTCAAAATTGTTGAACAAAGTCTTAGAAAGTCTAGAACTTATGGTACTAGTTCTGGGAACGTGGCACTTTTGTCATCTCCTAGTATTGGTAAGGCTGAAGAGGTAGAAGAAGTTGAAGGTGTTTCTAATGCTACAAATGGTGGTCCTTCTACTAGTGCACACAAGACTGTTGCAGGACTTGGTGATCCAGCATTCTATGTATTTTTATCTAGTCAGTCTAGTGGTTCTCCTCTAAATCATGAAGACCTAGAGCAGGTTGATAGTGATGATTTGGAAGAGATGGACATCAAATGGCAGGTTGCTTTGCTCAGCATGAGGGCCAAGAAGCATTGGCAAAGAACTGGGAAGCAAATTACCATAAATGGTAATGATACTGCAGGGTTTGATAAGAAGAAAGTGGAGTGTTTTAACTGTCATAGGTTAGGACATTTTGCTAAGGAGTGTAGAAGCCCAAGAAAGCAGGAGAATAGAAACACATGGTATAAGCAAGATAGGAAAAAGGAAGTTACTGTTGAAGAGCCAAAGGCTATGTTGGCTATTGATGGTATTGGTTATGATTGGAGCTCTATGGCTATTGAAGAGGATGCACCACCAAATGCTGCTCTTTTGGTCAATGAATTTGCTCTAATGGCCCATTCTGATTCAGAGGTAAACAATATTACATCTTGTACTGAATCATGTCCTAATCTTAAAGCTTATGAAGACCTTAATAAGAGATTTGAAGCTCATAAAGAAGAGCCACTTAACTCTCTTTTTAATTTGGCTAATCACAAAAGAGGTCTAGCTGTTTTAGAAAAACAAGTCTTACATTTTAAAAATAATGAAATTCATTTTGCTGATGACATCAATATACTAAAAAATGACATTAAGATCAGAAATGAGTGTATTGTTGAGTTGAATGAATCATTAGCTAAACACAAGAATGAAAGAGAAAATGTAAAGGTTTCTGTGGATGTTTTAGCACATTCCTCAGAAGGATTCAATAAGCTTTGGGAAGCCCAAGTTATTGATAAGGTTAATTCTGGTGTTGGATTTAAGTCTGTACCCCCACCATACAGAGGTGTTCATTCACCTCCAGGTATTGATTTAGCACACACAGGGTTACCTGAGTTTCAAGAACCAATCATGGAATATGGTTCTAAGGTCACTAAATCTCCAAAGATAGAAAAGGTAAGTAAAAGTTTAGATAAAACTTTATCTTATCAGGACAAGGTGTCCTTTGTTAAGAAAGGAGATGCTATAGTTGTTGAAGATTGCACAACTGATAGTGATAGTGAAGAAGAACAGGTTATGTCTAAACCTGTATTGGTTAAGAAAGTAGGAACAAGTATTCCTAAGATAGTCAATCACAACACTAACAGGCCTAAGTCAAATGTTAAGACTGTTAGGAAACCAGTTAGATATTGTGAACAATATAGAACTACAAACAAGCCCAGAGGTAACCAAAGGAATTGGAACAACCTCAAGTCTAACCAATTAGGTGATGACTTTGCATTTTACAATAAAGCTTGTTATACATGTGGTAGTTTTGACCATCTTGCAGCTTTCTGCAACCAAAGGGTATCTGGGTATGAAAACCATAGAGTGAATCACAAAAGGCAAACACCTAAATCTCACTTTCACTCTAGTTCTAAGAAATCAAACCCCAGAGTAGTCAAAAGCAAGTCTATCTCAAAATCTGATTCTGCTGATAGATCAAATGATCCTGCTGATAGCAAATTTTACTCTGCTGCTCGACCATTTATGACTATTAACCCAAAATCAACAGCTAAGGATGCAAAAACAACTTTCATACATGCATCTAAAACTGTTCTAAGGCCCATTCAAACAAAAGCAGTGGTTCACAAACAAATTTGGAAACCAAAGGGTGTGACTTCAAGGTTAGCAGACTCTGCTGAACATGTTATTCACTCTGCTGCTAAGGGTAATAGGGCAAATGCTGTTAAGGCCTCAGCATGTTGGATTCAAAAATCCAATGTTGCATCAACAGTCCTTAAAAGATTAAATTATATTGATGCAAAAGGCAGATTCAAGTCAGTAATGACTTGGATCCCCAAAGAAAACTAACTTTCTTTTTTGTGTGCAGGGACATTCTATTGATCATCAAGATCAAGGATACTCAGATAGTGGATGTTCCAATCACATGACAGGCAACATGTCTTATCTTTCAGATTTTCAAGAATTCAATGGAGGATATGTTACCTTTGGAGGTGGTTTTCGTGGCAAAATTTCTGGTAAAGGTACTATTAAAACTGGAAATTTAGATTTTGAAAATGTGTACTATGTACAAGAGTTAAAGTATAATCTTTTTAGTGTTTCACAAATGTGTGACAAAAAGAATAATGTGCTTTTTACTGACACTGAATGTCTTGTTCTATCTAAGGATTTTAAGATGCCTGATGAAAATCAAGTACTTCTTAGAATTCCTAGAAAGGCCAATATGTATAGTGTTGATATGAAGAACATCATTCCTAAAGAAGATTTAACTTGTCTTGTATCAAAGGCCACATTGGATGAATCAATGTTATGGCATAGAAGGCTTGGTCATATTAACTTTAAAACCATAAATAAAATTGTTAAGAATGGTTTGGTAAGAGGTTTACCTCACAAAAGATTTGAAAATGATCAAACATGCATTGCTTGTCTAAAAGGCAAACAACACAAAGCCACTTGTAAGCCCAAAACTTTATAACTCTATCAATCAGTCATTGTTTATGCTGCATATGGACTTATTTGGACCAGTTTCAGTAAGGAGTATACAACATAAAAAATATTGTCTTGTTATAACTGATGACTATAGTAGATTTACATGGGTTTTCTTTTTAGCCTCTAAGGATGAGACATCAAGCCTCCTTAAGGAATTCATTACACTGATAGAAAACCAAGTAAGCAAGAAAGTAAAAGTCATTAGGAGTGATAATGGGACAGAGTTTAGAAATAGAGTTATGGATGATTTCTGCAAAGAAAAAGGTATTAGGAGAGAATATAGTGTTGCTAGAACACCACAACAGAATGGAGTGGTTGAAAGAAAGAATAGAACACTAATTGAAGCTGCTAGAACAATGTTAGCTGATTCTAAGCTACCTATAATCTTTTGGGCAGAGGCAATTAACACTGCTTGCTATGTTCAAAATAGAGTTTTAGTTGTGCAGCCTCACAATAAGACATCATATGAACTCTTTAATGGTAGAACTCCTGCAATAGGATTTCTTAGACCTTTTGGATGTCATGTGACAATTCTCAATACCTTAGACCATTTAGGAAAATTCGATGGTAAAGCAGATGAAGGTTTCTTAGTTGGATATTCTCTTGTTAGCAAAGCTTTTAGAGTTTACAACTTAAGAACTGAAAAGGTTCAAGAAGAACTACATGTGGAGTTTCAGGAAAACAAATCCAATGTAGTAGGTCAAGGACCCAAATGGATATTTGATCTTGATTATCTAACAAACTCTATGAATTATTTACCTGTTGTTGCAGAAACTAATAATTTTTCAGGTTCACAAGCAACAAATGAGGTGGAATTAGATAAAGATCAATCTGATGTCATTATGCCATTGTGGTCAAGTACCAGTGTGGATTTAGCTTCAAACATTGATGAATCTTCTTCTGGTAAAGAAAAAGAAGATGTTGAGGCTCAAAGAAAAGATGATGGAACTATGGATCAACACAATGTCTCTGCTGATAGTATATTTGTTCCTGCTGAACACTCTGCTGATAAGCAAGAACACTCTGCTGATGAGCAAGAACATTCTGCTGATAAGCCAGAACACTCTGCTGTTGGGCCAAATACTTCTGATATAGGGCCATCACACACAAAAGAAGCAGAATTCTCTGAAGATGAAGTGGATTTTAGTAATCTTCCACTTAACTATCAAGTTCCAACAACCCCACACACAAGAATTCACAAAGTTCATTCCCTAGATAATGTGATTGGAGATGTACAATCTGGTGTGAAGACAAGAAGACAATTGGTCTCTTCAGACCAACAAGGGATTCTTGATGCCCTTTATGCTTCAAAACAACATGAACTTTCAAACTCATGTTTATTTGTATGTTTTCTTTCTCAAAAGGAACCAAAGAATATTCTTACAGCCCTAGATGATTCAAGCTGGGTAGAGGCTATGCAAGAAGAGCTTCTTCAGTTCAAGATTCAAAAGGTTTGGGTGCTAGCAGATTTACCTAGGAATGAAAAGGTAATTGGCACTAGATGGGTTTTTAAGAACAAAAGGGATGAAAGAGGAATTGTGATCAAGAATAAGGCTAGACTAGTAGCACAAGGGTACACACAAGAAGAAGGAATAGATTATGATGAAGTTTATGCTCCAGTAGCAAGGATTGAGGCAATTAGGCTGTTTCTAGCTTATGCTTCATTTTTAGGCTTCACAGTCTATCAAATGGATGTCAAAAGCGCATTTTTATATGGTGAAATTGGAAGAGAGGTGTATGTTTCACAACCTCCTAGTTTCATTGATCCATTACATCCAAACAAAGTGTACAGAGTAGTGAAAGCTCTCTATGGCCTTCATCAGGCACCAAGAGCTTGGTATGCAACACTTGCTTCCTACTTATTAGAAAATGGATTTCAAAGAGGAAAGATTGATCAGACACTTTTCATCAAACAGCACAAGAAGGATCTTCTGTTAGTGCAGGTGTATGTGGATGACGTTATCTTTGGATCTACAAGGAAGGAAATGTGTTTAGAATTTGAGAAGCTTATGAAAGATAAGTTTCAGATGAGTTCTATGGGAGAACTTACATTCTTTTTGGGTTTGCAAGTTAAGCAATCATCTGAAGGCATATTTATTAGTCAAGACAAATATGTTGCAGAGATACTTAGAAAATTTCAATTTGCTGATTCAAAAATTGCAAGCACACCAATGGACCCAGAGAAGCACCTTCTGAAAGATGAAGATGGAGAAAATGTAGATGTACACAGTTACAGATCTATGATAGGCTCCTTGATGTATCTTACATCATCTAGACCTGATATCATGTTTCCTGTTTGTGTATGTGCAAGATTTCAAGTTACTCCAAAGGTTTCTCATTTAATTGCAGTCAAAAGAATTTTTAGATATCTCAAAGGTCAACCAAGGTTGGGTATATGGTATTCTAGAGAATCTCCTTTTGACTTGGTAGCATATTCGGATAGTGATTATGCTGGTGCTAGCTTAGACAGAAAGTCAACAACTGGAGGATGTCAATTCCTTGGGTGTAGACTTGTCTCATGGCAGTGTAAGAAGCAAACAAGTGTGGCAAATTCAACAACTGAAGCTGAATATATAGCTGCTGCAAGTTGCTCTAGTCAAGTTCTATGGCTTCAAAACCAACTTCTTGATTATGGGTACAATTTCTTAAACACTGTTATTTATATTGATAATAGTAGTACAATTTGTATTATTAAAAATCCTGTACAACACTCTAAAACAAAACACATTGAAATTAGGCATCACTTTATAAGAGATTGCAATGAGAAAAGATTAATTCAAGTTCTTAAAATTGCTTCAGAGCATAATTTTGCAGATCTATTAACAAAAGCTTTTGATGTTTCAAGGTTTCAGTACTTAATTGCAAGTATTGGAATGCTTAATCTTTAAGTTTTCAATATGATGTGTTTTTGTACATAAATTTTTGTTGGTACTGCTGGATTTATAAGGTACTGCTAATATATCAAAATTTGAATTGTGTTATTCATACAGTTGGTTTTATGATTATACTAATGCAAGACAAGTACTTTGTACATTGTTCTTTTGGTTTTAGACTAACTATTTCAGGTATGAATATGAGAACACAAAGGATATTTCAAGTGAAATGGGAACAGCAGAATTCTTATCAAATTGCTGACCATAATAGATTTATGATGGACTGAGTTTAGGAATTAAACCTCCTTAAAACTTCTTTCTTGAAATCTAGTTATGATATTTCACATTGAATTGATGACTTAGTTGATCAGATAGTAACTGATACAACTCAATTTCTATCATTTTATACTTTCAAGTATAATGAGTTAGTCTAAGGACATCTGATAGAAATAACAGCTAGTAAAAGTGAATCTAACACTTGTGTTGGAGATAACAATTACTATGAGCTGGAAACCCTGTCAAGAAAATCTTTTGAATAGATTTATCTTTTCACAGGCAGTTAGTGATAACTGAAATACATTGGTTCTCACACAACCAGAGGTTATTTTTAAACCGAAATTTTGATTAGGTGTCTGTTATACACTTGATTCTTTCAAAATGGTTGAATGTAGTATGATTTTTCAATTCTAAAATCATGAACATACTACTAAGTTAAATGATTTCTTAAAAGGATTTTCAAGGATTCAGAAAAACCATTCATTGATGGATTATGAATCAAAATGTCCACTGATTCACCTCTCATAGGAGTTAACACACCTAGAAGTGATGAGGACAGCAACTTAAACTCTTAAGGAATTGATGGCTACATGTACAATATTGTTTGAAAACAAGTTCAAACTGATAGATCAGGTGATATGAAGAGAAGTTCTTTAGTACATAGTGAGATCTTCCAAACAAGGGGAGGAAACAAAAGTTATTTGCTTCAGGGGAGGTTACAATCTCAGAGAAGGAAATAATTGCCCGGAAAAGGAAGAAAAACCAATAGAAGGAAGGAGAAGACAAGAGCATACAAGATGATGATGTAGAGGTTGAAAATGATTAGAACAGATCAAATATCTAGAAGGGATGAAGCATTCCAAAGGAGAAAGTTCTATCTAGATCAAACGAAGAAAAGTTTCAATTTCACTTCAAAGACATGCTGGTTAGATGATTTCACTTGTTGAAACAAGCATCCAAGATACACAGCATCATTGCCTCTTACAATTCCTCCATCCAAGGAAATTGCACCATCTTTTGGTACAATGTTTTGATATTGCTAAAGTCAAAGAAGAATAGAGCAGATCAGTTCAGATTCATGAAGTGTTTGAAAGATCTTCTCAAGATAAGTCCTCATTTAATTCAGAAAACATGTTTGAAATGATTCACATGTTTAGGGGAGGATTGTTAGGAATTAAATATTCATGAAGTTCTTAATCGGGAAATACTCCAAGTATGTTTCTGCTGATGATGTTGACTCTGCTGTTTAGTACATTGACTCTGCTGTTTAGTGCAATGACTCTGCTGTTAGGCTTAACAACTCTACTGATGATTCTGCTCATAGCGATAGATTGTTCCTGCTGATAGAGAACACTCTGCTGATTAAGTGGATAAGATCGAAAAGATATTTATTGTATTTTGGTCAAACATATACGGTAGATAATATCTTACTCCATGTGCTTAGTTAACAAGTTGTATACATAGATACATGTTGTATCTTATGTACTGACACCAATATGCATAAGTTAAACAAGTAAGTCGGTCAAGACTTTTTAGCAATTTGTAAAGATCTTTTACAACTATAAAAGAGATCTTAGACTAGTGATTATGTAGTACATGAAATAATTGAATAACTGTTAAGACATAGAACAAACAAAAATCACAAGTTGTAACATAAGATTCAAGGTTTTGTAACCCTAGTGAGTAACACAAGATCACTCGTATTATTTGGAATAATATTGAATCGTTTAGTGAAATACTTTCTTTGTTCATTGTTAAGTAACAAATATAATTCTTCCATTTCCATAACATACACAACCTTCTAAGTGTGGTTAAGTAAATTCCGCGTGCTTAATCATATTAAGTCAATATATCTCATACACAAAGTCACAAGGTTTAACCACCTTAATCGTGTATAACCAAGGTCCCCACACTAACACAATAAAACAAAACTACTTAATGAATTAAACACATGCAGCACCTTCTTACAGCTCTTGTATCTTTGATTTGGGTGTGTCTTGTGCTGCTGCCTTGACTGAATTCGTCCTTGGTTTCTTTACTTCGGTCACGTATATAAATATATGTGTCACACGAAATTCGTCTGGTCTTGGGGTATTTATAGTTTCTGTCTGAGGGTAAGATGCGGCGCATCTAGTAAGTAGATGCGGCGCATTTACTTAACTTCGCGTGGGGTCCAAGATTATAATATTCAGGAATATTCATACACCGCTAGAAGATGCGGCGTAACTCCATAATAGGATGCGGCGCATGTCCTCTTGTATCTTGGATCGTATCTGGTAAAATATTGATAGTGATGCGGCGCATGTCATAAGTGAGATGCGGCGCATCTGGAGCAGAATAGTCTTGATCTTGTACATTTCGTTAGACTCTTAACTTCTTGCATGTTTTGCTCCATAATTAGTCCAAAATCGCTAAGTTTCACCAAATGCTTGTTTTCAACTGAGAATTACAAAAGTAAACGATTAAGTATCAATCCTCATACATAATGTAATAAAACAAGTCAAATTAATAGGATAAATGATAGTAATAATATGTACTTATTTGAATTCATAAAATATCCCCCCACTTGAACTTTACTTGTCCCCAAGTAAACCTTAGAATTAATCTTATGAAAATGTATCCTAAAAGATATTAGGATTTATTTTTATATTTAAGCATGTATTCATTTTTGTCATAATCACACAACTAAACACTTAACGAATTAGAAGTAAAATAAAATATTTTGATAAAAGCAAATCTAATCGTTTAACTGTCCAGTCGCGACGAATATTCTATCATAAGCTTGGCAAGTATACACATCTCCCCCACTAAAGCCAAGGAATAACAAGTCTAAAGCGGTAAAAAGGGTTTTTAGGCTTAAGGGTTAGTTATTCTTAATCACTATCGATCTCAAATTCCAGAAAAGGCGACAAAATCACAAATACATGATCGAATCCACAAACACGATACTTGCAATTGCTCAAATCCTTAACTCGAATAGGCTAAAGATAGGTCCAAACTTCACCAATAATAATATATCAAAAAGGGCGACAAAATCATAAATACATAGCCGAATCCACGACTACGATACTTAAGATTGCTCAAATCCCTAATCTCAATAAATCAAAGGTTTGGTTGGATAAAGAATAATAAAGGGCATGGATAATATTTGGGATATAAATTGGTGTAAAATGAAAAATAAACAAAACAAATAAATTAAAATCCTAAGTGTGGTTAATCACTATCCCAACCATCCCATGAATAAGACTCATATCATTGAATAACTCACGCTTTAACACTTGAAACACACGCTTTAGGTAGACACGAATTATACTCAACAAGATCTTAATCAAAGAATAAACCTTAGTTGACGTTCCCATAACTGCCAACTCCCATTCAATCCATAGATATAATATACAACAAATAGTGGTGATATCGACCACTTACATAACTTTACATCGTTGGTTTAAACAAACATCCAACTTTTTTTTTTTTTTTCTTTTTTTTTTTTTTTTTTTTTTTTTTTTTTTTTTGATATCAACATATATGTGTAAAATTTCACCACATCACTATAACAATAAATCTGGATAATTTTTCCATACTTTTCATGACTTCAGAAATAACGGTAATAGTGAAAGTAGTAAACACACGAAAAAAAATAAACTCAAAGATATACAATATTTACTTTCACTCCAATTGCATTGTGCAATTTCCCGACCTAACCATAGATAATGAATTACGCACGCGAACACAGGTAATGTAAGGAAACACACTTTGCCTATAGCGATTAACCAACCACGGATTTTAATCTACAGGGTAGGCTAAGGTGTAAGGGTGTAACGAAACATTTTAACAAAGGTGTAAGAAACGAAAGGAATGGCTCTGAGTGTTTTTCTAGGGGTATCTTACTCTAAAAGTGAGAGTAACAAAAGGGTTTATACGGGGGTTAACTAACCAGTGTAGTTAGCTAATAACACATAACATATAAGGCTATTTGGGTGTAATCCTAGAAATTACCAATTTAGACAAGTCATTCCAATTATATAAAATAATACTTATTATGGTGGTCTCGAATAGTATACAAGCTAAGTTCTAAAGTTTACAAGTCACCGGCACACTCATAGATTTGTGAGTTTTGAAAAATCACAATTTTTGAAAATAACGTCATGTGTGCAGCTATGCAACTTAGACTTTAAACAAAAACATGCTAAAAATTTTAAATTTTGATATATTAAGCACATTTTAAGCATATTTTGAAAAGTTTAGGACAAGTAAATGTTAAGTGTTCTAATTCTCCAATCCCCCCACTTAAGTTAAACAACGTCCTCGTTGTTTGTATAAAAGGTTAAAAACTGGAAAATAAAAGAATTAGAACAGAAAAACTCCCCTGAGATTTGCTTGGTATGATCCTCCATTAGTATTAGAGCAAAAATCATCTTTCTTGTGGATTAGAACGTTTAAGCTTCATAATCATGTATCCACAGGAAATGCAGGAATCTATAATACCACCAAGGCTTCAAAACACACCTAAGGTAAGAAAGGTTCAAACTTGCATAACACATTAGTAGTTAGATAAAAATAAAACATAGAAAATTAAAAATAAAAATCATCAGGTCAGTCGATGCGCCGTATCTTATGGGAGAAGATACGCCGTATCGAGCCTGGAATAAATACGGATCAGAATAGAAGATGCGCCGCATCCTTAACCAGGGATGCGCCGCATTAAAATAAACTGATAAAAAGTTTTAAAAGTCGAAAAATAAAAAATGCAAAAAAATAAAGATATGACCATTGCAGGAGATGCGTCGCATCTCAGGATGGAGATGCGCCGTATCCAATGCGGCCTGACTGACTCGACACAAACAGAAAATTAAAAGATAAATCCGGGTTGTCTCCCGGTAAGCACTTGTCTTTATTCCAGAGTCTTCAAGTTAGACTCACGTTCAGCTCATCACTTAGTTCTTGTCACGGTCCATCCTTCTTCCTTCATCCGAAAGATGTTCCCGTATAGTTCTGCGACGTTTTCTTCCGTTCGACTTAATCTAGTATAACTCTTGGTCGTCGTCGCAACATACTCTTCCTTGGTAAGATTTCTTTGGGGTCTTCCGAACAAGTAGGGGAAAATATCGAACATTGTTCCTGAAAATTAAAGAGAGGTAGATTTCAAAGTAAAAGTTTCCAGGTATAAGGGTCAGAGTATTTTCCGTTTGGATATAAGAAAAATAAAAGTTGCTGATATCTGCAGACGATGCGCCGTATCCAAAAAGTTAGATACGCCGTATCTTATAATCGTTAAAATTAAATCAGACTTTATTCAGAAAATAGATACGCCGCTTAGAAATTTGAATGCGCCGTATCAATTTTAATAATCAAAAATCGATATTTATTAAAAATTAAATGCGTCGTATTAACAAAAGTTAATGCGCCGTATCTTCGTTACGTTTCAAAATATAAAATTTTTGATTCAGAAGATACGCCGTATCGACAAAGATCGATGCGCCGTATCTGTTTAATAATTCAAAAACTGTTTTTAATTAAAATAGATACGCCGTATCTGCTGAAGCAGATGCGTCGTATGGCGTTAAAGTTTAGAATTTTTTTTTTATCAAAAACAGATACGCCGTATCTTGGGGAAAAGATGCGTCGTATCACTTTATCGCTTAGAAAAAATTTCTTATTAAAAACAGATACGCCGTATCTTGGGGAAAAGATGCGTCGTATCGAATTAATTAAAAGCGTTGTATTTTATAAAAATTGAACGCAATACGCCGTATCTGAGAAATCAGATGCGCCGTATCGTTCGATTTAGCTCAGTACAACGATAGCAGAACACAAAAATTACGAAAAAATAAAAATAAAAACACACGAAAATAAACACAAACAAAAGCAAACAAATAACACACAAAAACAGAAAATATGCAAAATAGTACAATGAATGCAAATTAAACTAATACACAACAAAATTAGCGGTTAGATTAAAAAAAAAAAAACCTAATTAAAATACTAATCAAATTAACAGATAATAACAATTCACTCCCCGGTAGCGGCGCCAAAAACTTGATGCGCGTGATGTGTCGTTGCGGTTTAGCAGTTTTAATGCCTACTCAAGTTTTAAATTTATATTTAGCCGACTTATCAATAACACACACACACACTTAACGAGCAGTGTACCCGGTCAGTATGAATATAATGGTAAGTAGAGTGTCGATCACTAAGAGTGGAACGTATTATCTAGTTATTCTAATCAGTATTTTAATATATTAAGTTAGCTATACAATCTAATCTAACGCAAGGGGGTTCAGCCTGAGAGACTGGCACGATTTGGTTGCAATTAAATAATAAACTAAACCAATAGGCACGAATCAGCAAGTAGCACACACGTACACAGATAAATACTCAAGACAATAAGAGGGCTGTCCTTATGATAAGTAGTTTGTCACTTGTTTTATTGCTAGTGTTATATGAAGTGTATAGTTCGATGCAACGCACCGAAATTAAGTCCTTTCTCGTTGGTTCTAATCTTATCGGCGAGTAAACCCTTAATGATTACTTATGACTATCCTATTTATCTTTCTCCTACTTTTCTACAGACCATAGAATGCATAGGTGATCTAATAAACAGGCGAGGGCAGAGGCATGGCGACCCGATCAACGCTCAGCTAGCCACAGAGGTTATCAATGCACTAATAAAAGTCACCAATGACATCAACATATAAACTTTAATTAATGAGAAAGCAGTTTTAAGGGAGTGCAATCTTTCCGTTGTCACATTACACAAGCCACCAATCTTGATGAATTAAAGTTTACTAACATAATAAAACAAAACTACTTAATGAATTAAACACATGCAACACCTTCTTACAGCTCTTGTATCTTTGATTTGGGTGTGTCTTGTGCTACTGCCTTGACTGAATTCGTCCTTGGTTTCTTTACTTCGGTCACGTATATAAATATATGTGTCACACGAAATTCGTCTGACGAAATTCGTCTGGTCTTGGGGTATTTATAGTTTCTGTCTGAGGGTAAGATGCGGCGCATCTAGTAAGTAGATGCGGCGCATTTACTTAACTTCGCGTGGGGTCCAAGATTATAATATTCAGGAATATTCGTACACCGCTAGAAGATGCGGCGTAACTCCATAATAGGATGCGGCGCATGTCCTCTTGTATCTTGGATCGTATCTGGTGAAATATTGATAGTGATGCGGCGCATGTCATAAGTGAGATGCGGCGCATCTGGAGCAGAATAGTCTTGATCTTGTACATTTCGTTAGACTCTTAACTTCTTGCATGTTTTGCTCCATAATTAGTCCAAAATCGCCAAGTTTCACCAAATGCTTGTTTTCAACTGAGAATTACAAAAGTAAACGATTAAGTATCAATCCTCATACATAATGTAATAAAACAAGTCAAATTAATAGGATAAATGATAGTAATAATATGTACTTATTTGAGTTCATCAATGAAGCCTTGTGTTGCTTTCCTTTATTGCAGGCAACACAGTTGTGTTCATTTGTGAAGGTCTTGAAAGGGAGCCCTTGCACTAAGCCATTCTTTGCCAGCTTGTTGATAGTCTTGAAGTTCACATGAGCCATTCTTCTGTGCCATTTGTTTGCTTCATCCACAGAAGCTTTTGCCACCATACAAGCAAGTTTACCCTCAGGCTTAACATCATTCAGATTGAAACAATACAGGTTGTGAGTCCTTGGAACTTTGAGTACTATCTCACTTTCATCAGGCATCTTGAAGTCCTTGGAGAGCACAAGACAGTCAGTCTCAGTGAAGAGAACCCCATTCTTCTTGTCACAGATTTGTGAGACAGAGAACAAATTGAAGTTCTTGAGTTCTTTCACATAGAGAACATTTTCAAAGTCCAGTTTAGGAGTCTTAATGGTTCCTTTCCCTGTAATCTTTCCATCACCTCCTCCAAATGTCACAGTTCCTCCATAAAAGGGTACAAAGTCATGCAACCTTTCCAAATTTCCTGTCATACTCTTTGAACAACCACTGTCAACAATACCTACATCTTTACTCTTAAAAGGAATGTCCTACAGAACAAAAATACATACAACAATGTTAGATACATGGGAGGCCCAAGTCATTACTGACTTGGGTCTGCCTTGTGGATCAATAAAAATTAAACCATGGAGATTGATGAGATCCACCATTGTTCTTGGACCCCATTCTCATATATTGGTTATTGTTTCTCCAAGAACAACCTGCTGAGGACTTTACAGCAGTTTCCCATCTTGCCCCTCCCATGTGTAAGGTGTCAAAATAAACAGGCCACATATCATTTTGAAAGTAAGTGCTAGTAGGTCTGTAATAAGGTCTAGCAGCATTGCTTCGCCAACCAGCAGGAATGGACTTGCCAGCAGCAACCGGCTTACCAGCAGGAACTGGCTTACCAGCAGCAACAGGCTTACCAGCTGGAGTGGACTTGCCAGCAGCAACAGATGCTCTACAAGAGTTTATTCTTGCTGCTTGTGGAATATATGGGGGAATTTCATTGACATTGTTCCACACAGAACTATTTTGACAAGCATATTTACCCATCTGTTTTTCATAATAGTCACAATCTTTAATAAGATGATCATAACTACGACACACAAAGCAAGATTTCTTTCTAGGGTACTTTTTCTTAACATTATATTTCTCATTGCAATAAGAAGAATTCAAACCATCACATGAATCAAAATTATCCTTAACAAAATTAAAATCACAACCATAACTGTTTGAAACAAAACCAAAACTAGAAACATTATTGTTTTTAACATTATCAAAAGAAACATCTTCAGCTCTTTGCGATTCATCAGTAGCCGCTTTTGAAGACAGATCTTCTGATTTTATTGATGCAGACTTCTCACTTGATCCACATGTGGCATAGTCATCAGTCTTGATTTCTTCAGATTTGTCACTGTAAGAACAAGAGACAAATTCATTAGAGTCACAATCAAGATCAGGAAAGTTCTTTGCCTTTTTGCCATAAGTCATTTGTGAATCATCAAAGTCAAGGTCAAGGGCTGAGTGGATAGGGACAGGCTTGAAAACACCTCTTATAGGTGGAGGAACTGCATTCATCCCTCCTTCCTTAACAAACTTAACAGGAATTTGATAATCAACTTCCTTAGGGGTAGGGTCAAATATTCTAGGGTTATATTCCCCAACATCATATCCCAACCCTTTCTTACGCCAACCAGACTGATTACCATAGTTAACAAGATATTTTTCTGATTGTTGCCATGAATTTATCCTAGCCACTTCACTATCCAGTTTAGCCTTTAAATCCTGATTTTCTAATTTGATCTTAGCAACTTGAGATTCAGAATATTTAAGTTCATTAGTGGTGTTTTCTAAATCTCTCTGTAAAACCCTTATTTTCT
The DNA here is from genome assembly GCA_021014915.2 of Artemisia tridentata subsp. tridentata. Classification (NCBI taxonomy): domain Eukaryota; kingdom Viridiplantae; phylum Streptophyta; class Magnoliopsida; order Asterales; family Asteraceae; genus Artemisia; species Artemisia tridentata. The sequence goes on along the minus strand of CP139501.1, from coordinate 319,144,234 downwards.
CTTCGTAAGCAAGCTGATTTGCTTCATGCCAAGCCTTTTGTTTTTCCACTGTTTTAAGAGCCTTTTTATAAGCTTGAATTTCAACAAATAGTTTATTATATTCAGGCTCAATCTCATCAAACTCCTTTTTTAACTCAGTGTATTTAATTTCACTATCCTTTTGCAATTTAGTATATTTAATTTCACAATCAAAAGGACACTTAAGTACCTGAGATAGATGGCCCATCATTCCAAATTCTCCAGCCACATGTGTCTCAGCTCCATATCCAGCAATCATCCCATAAATCCGTGAAGCTCCAGTCTCCTCATGTTGTTCCCAATCCAGCATTGAATCCACAGACACTAGGGCTTTGGCTTCCTCTGGCTCCAATTCTTTCATTCTGAATGCCGAATACCTTGTTCTGTCATCAACTTTCTTGTCTTGGCATTCTCTGGCAAAGTGACCTATCTGACCACATTTGAAGCACTTCACCTTCCTTCTGTCAAACCTTGCACCTTCCCTTCCATTGAGATTGAGCTTCCTCCCTGACTGCTGCTCAAACCTGTTAACCTTTAATAACAGCATAGCCAGCTGCCACTTGATGTCCATCTCCTCCAAATCAAATTGATCAATTTGATCAAAGTCATCATACATAAATTGCTGTTGTGAAGTACTTTCAGCAACAAATGAATGAAGAATTTCCTCAACAACATTGTCAGTCCTTGATTGGGATCTTGGTGTTGCAGGAGAATAGGAAACAGATGAAGATGAGGGGTTTGGGCTATCACCATGAGAGACCTTGTTAGTGCTGGTAGCACTAACAAATGCAGTATGAGTAGGTGTATGAGATGAATAAGTAGAAACCCCTTTGATATCAATCTCTAGGGTCTTGAGCTTGTTGTACAGATCATCAAAACTTAGGTAATCCAATCCACCCTTGGCTTTCAGGGTTATGGAAACTTGAGACCTGGATTGAGGTAAAGCCCTCAGAAACTTTGTGTTGCAGTCTTCATTGTCTGGTCGAGCCTGCAACTGATTAAGTTGGCTGAGGATCTTGTGAAATCGATCATACCCTTTGTGAATTCCTTCATCCTCAGAGATCTTAAACTCCTGGAATTCCTGCTTAAGCATGGATTTCCTCATCTTTTTGGACTCCTCATTCCCACCAAATCTAGCTTTTACAGCAAGCCAGATTTCTCTAGCATCATCCAGGTGATGAAAATCACCCATGTGATCCTCTGGGAGAGCCTGAAGCAAGAGAGTTCTTGCTTTAGTTTCCCTTTGCACAGCCAACTGCTCTTCAGCTGATGCAGGAGGGAGAATCATGATGCTCCCATTCTGATCTCTTCCAATTCTCTTCTGGGTATTCCCAGTGAGGATTACATTCCAAAGATGGTGATCACTGTTGGAGATCCAGTACTCCATCTTCATAGCCCAGACTTCATACTCTTCCTTCTTGAGATATGGGAACTTAGCATTACTGTTGGACACAGTGGTTGTAACAATTTGTTGTTGAACTTTTGTGGGTTCAGGTTCTTCATTGTTAATGGTAGCGAATTCAGGGTTTTCGTCGCCCATGGTGAAAGGGTTTAGAGAGATTGTTTTGAGAACTTTTGCTTCTTGATCAGAGATCCTCACGAGGCTCTGATACCACTTGTTGAATCTAACACACCTGCTAGATCTTTGAGCCTTAGTGGATCGGTAGGATGCCTATGTAATCACAAGCACACTACAAGAGAATCTCTGAGTACGAACTAGAAAAGAAAATAACTAAGACTATGATCCTCTATGGATCGTATAATGAACTAAAAGATGTTATTATTGAAGATTGTTAAAGTCGTAAAAGATATCTCAAACTCGTAGACGAGATGTTTCTTTTATACTGATAAGAAACCCTAACCCTAACCCGTCATACAAGAAAACGTGTGAAGAGATAAACATGATCTCTTCTAAAAATAAATCTAACAAACATTCTAAACATACGGGATAACAACTAACAAAACCCGCAACAACAACTACTATCAGCAGAAACAAGATAGAACTATCAGCAGCAATGAGCTTCAGCAGGAACCACATCTATCGGCAGGAACCAGCTTTACACTATCGGCAGCAACAAAAAATATCTTATTTCCTGAATTTCTAACAGATTCTCATCAGTCCCTAGACCAAGTCAGAGGATTCCTAATGGAACTAATGATATTGGTGTATCAGAGGTCTCTGATGAGGTCCCTGATGAGGTTGTGGTTCAACAACCTGAACCTGAGCTCAGAAAGAGCAATAGGGTCAGGACTCCAAAGTCATTTGGAGCTGAGTTTCAATTATATTTAATTGAAGGAACAAGGGATGAGGTCTCTGACCAATACTCCTATTGCTTCATTATTGAGGATGATCCCAAAACATTTGAAGAAGCAATGAAGTCCCAGGATGTTGCTTTCTGAAAAGAAGCAATAAATGATGAAATGGATTCCATCATGGGCAACAACACTTGGGTGTTGGCTGATCTACCACCTGGTTGCAAACCTTTGGGTTGCAAATGGATTTTCAAAAGGAAAATGAAGGTAGATGGAACTATTGAAAAGTTCAAGGCTAGACTAGTCATTCAAGGCTTTAAACAAAAGTCAAGGATAGACTATTTTGATACTTATGCCCCTGTGGCTCGTATCAGTACCATAAGATTGCTAATTGCTTTGGCATCAATTCACAATCTGATTATTCATCAAATGGATGTGAAGACAGCTTTCTTGAATGGTGAATTGGATGAGGAGGTTTATATGAACCAACCTCAGGGCTTCATCATGCCTGGCAATGAGAACAAGGTGTGTAAACTAATTAAGTCCTTATATGGACTCAAGCAGGCACCTAAGCAATGGCATCAAAAATTTGATGAAGTGGTTTTGTCTAGTGGTTATTTACTTAACCAGTCTGACAAATGTGTATATAGTAAATTTGATAAATCTGGTAAAGGAGTCATCATTTGTCTATATGTTGATGACATGTTGATCTTTGGCACTGACCAAACTCAAGTTGACCTGACAAAGGAATTTTTGTCATCAAAGTTCTCCATGAAGGATATGGGGGAGGCTGATGTTATCCTTGGTATAAGGATTAAACATGAAAGTAACAAGATTTCTATATCTCAGTCTCATTACATTGAGAAGGTGTTGAGAAAATTTAATTACTTTGATTGTACTCCATTGAGTACTCCTATGGATACAAGTGAGAACTCATGCCTAATACTGGTAAGGTTGTATCTCAACTTGAGTATTCTAGGGTGATTGGCTGTCTAATGTATGCCATAACTTGTACAAGACCTGATATTGCATTTGCTGTGGGAAAATTGAGCAAGTATACTAGTAATCCTAGTGCTCATCATTAGTAAGTAATTCAGAGGGTACTGAAGTATTTGAAGAGAACTATGGATTATAGTCTCTCATATATTGGTTATCCTTCAGTAGTAGAAGGATACACTAATGCAAGTTGGATCAGTAACACTGAAGATAATTCGTCTACAAGTGGATGGGTATTCCTACTTGGTGGAGGTGCAATTTCTTGGGCATCTAAGAAGCAAACTTGCATCACCAGTTCAACAATGGAATATGAATTTGTTGCCTTAGCAGCTGCTGGTAAAGAAGCTGAATGGTTGAAATACTTGCTTCTTGAGATTCCATTGTGGCCTAAACCTGTAGCACCTATTTTTATCCGTTGTGATAGTGCTGCTACATTGGCAAAGGCTTATAGCCAGGTGTACAATGGGAAGTCTAGACACTTAGGTGTCAGGCATAACATGATTCGTGAGCTTATCATGAATGGGGTGGTATCTATAGAGTTTGTTAAATCTCAACAAAACTTAGCTGATCACTTGATGAAGGGTTTGGCTAGAGACTTGGTTTTAAAGTCTGCTAAAGGGATGGGTTTGAAGTCCAACTTAGTCACTGAATGCTAAGACACCCAACTCCCTCCTGAGGAAACTTGGGAGTTGAGTTCAATGTGGAAAGCTGAACATTTAGTGGACCGGAGCACATGTTTTATTATCATCCCAAGTTTGTGCTCAGAACCTGCTGAAAAGGAGGATGAAGTCTTTACTTCTCAATGGTTATTTTCTTTGAAAAAGTGCTAATCAGGAGCATGAATAAAGAGGAACCACCTATGTAAATGTTGAAGTTTTGCTGCTTCAGGGAGCTTTGGACTTTTAGCTTTTACAACATTTATGAATTGGATATGGACACATGGCTTGTATAGTGTCAGGAGCAATTAAGTGTTTGAAACTTGTGTGTATTTTATCTTCAGGTATTCAAATGGGTTGAAGGGTTCAATTCTTAGAACACCCTGATTCTCGAATATTTGAACGTGTAATGTACTAAGATGAGAATTCAATCTTCAAGATATTTTCATTTATGCACATGTTTATTTAATGTTTATTTTCATGCAAAGGAAGTGAACTAAATTTGGGGAGGATTGTTGGAAAATTTAGTGCACTTGAGGGATTAATTCACACCTGGTAATGGGCTTGGAGGTACGAAGTGTACACCCATCAGGTCCCTGTTTACCCTGACTCAATTAGTGGTTTGTGGTTCTGCTGCTAGTGTTATTAATTCTACTGCTGAAGCAGATGATTCTGCTGCTAGTGTTAATAATGCTACTGCTGAAGCAGAAGTTCCTACTGCTAGTACTATAATAGTACTGCTACGCTGCTAGGCATAGATTCTGCTGCTAGGTAGAGATTCTACTGCTGGTAATGCAGGAAAGAATTTGTAACTACTTTGACCTATTTATGGGAAGTTTCAAATTCGTAATTAAGACCATTATTATCTGGTCTTGTAACCACTATGGCTAGAATTGAGGAGTATTATGAGGAGATTAATTGGCCAATTAATTCTCATAATTCCTCTTGATTAGGCTTGAGTAATCTCTAATTTAAATAGAGATCATCCATCCGCATGAAAAAGACACAGAAAATATAAACACTTGAAAGCATATTGGTTCTTGATTTGTGCCTAAAACAAGAACATCACTTGGTCTTATCCCATAGAGATATTCGTGCAACCCAGGCATAGGGTCGAATAGTTTCTATTGGAAAGTGATAACACGATTTCACAACATTTATTTTCTTCGTGTTGCAAATTATGAGTATGAGTGAAAGAGTTGTTCTTCTTCATGTATAGACACATTATTCAAAATTTAGACCCATGAAGGTCTCTAACTTGCGATATTAGCATTATTAATTAGCACAACACTTTAACCGGTCATGGTAAGAAACATTTTTGAATGACAGTTTGAATAGTTGGTCTTGCTGATTTCATTTTTCCTTTTAAATTATTTTATAGAAAATACTCAACAACAAAGTCTGCCGTAGCACAATTACTTTGATTTAAGAGAATGTTTCGGCTCCTACTCTGGCTAGGAGTCCTAGGTTCGAGTCCTGGCAGCAGACATTATTTATTTTTATTTTTTTGTTGCAAGTAGTAAAATAAGGGTAAAAGTTAAAAAAAATAATAATGTACCTTCGCATTATTAGCACGACGGTCTAACAAGCTGAGCTAATAGGCCTATTCGATTCATATAATCACTTGATTTTGGTTATTTTTACAAATAATACAGATGCGGATTTAAGCAATTTTATAAGTTGTGTTTGCAACAAGTGTTATTACTGACTTACCAACACTTGACACAAAATATGGTCCGTTAATCAAATCCCTTTCTGGATACTTCATGTGCAGTTTCTCCCTTGAATTAAAGAGACATGAGGCTGCTATTGGATGCATTTTAAGTCAAATGTTGTGATAATAGGGAGCTTTAAAACTCAAACAAAAAACCATGAAAACAAAGCAGTAGAATGCATATCTGAAAAAAAAGGGGGGGGGGGGGGGGGGGGGGTCCATGAAAACAAAGCAGTAGAATGCATATAAACTATTACAAGGTGGCTGTTATATTATTAAGGTATACTAGTATAGTAGTATACCAATTAAGGCCTTCAAGAATAACCTTTTTATGCTTAGAGAACAAGTGCCTACAATCGTACTAGAATGCATCTTTCCATGTATAATAAGCTTGTTCACATAACTACAAAAGTCTTCTTGTGTGAAAATGACCATTCTTGGTCCAAGTCCAATAAGTGACAAATGTAACAATGCATAAATATGCAAATTAGTGAAATTACTAAGTTTTAAACAGTTATGAAAGCACATAATTATTAAAATGTAATTCATTCATAAGTGTTTTTGTCTGACCATGATGAAAGTAAACCCCCAAGGACCATCGGGCCGGCTAGGTCAAAAACATGCATCCGACCAGGTCTCAAGTATACGAGCCATCATCATCAAGATGATCATCTCCATAATGCACCTGGACACAGCAACAATAACAATACCGTAACTATAACTAAATGGAACTGCACGGGATCAAATTCCCTGTCCTTTTAAGTACGATCGGCACCCCGTAAAGTTGCTGGAGTCTACGAGCCAAGGCACTTCAGGATATATACAGTTCACATACTCTTATAGCTTCACCATTGCTGATAATGGCCTTCTGAAAATGTCAGGGATATACAAAAATTAATTCTGTCCTATTTTCATTGTTTTATTTGTTACGCTATAATGAAGTAGTGTTTTTTTTTTTTTTTTTTTTTTTTTTTTTTTTTTTTTTTTTTTTTTTTAGGGACTAGTTACAATATTACAATTCAATGTTCCAACACATGAATGAGAATTAATCAATACATTCTGTCTCAGACTATCAACACTCCAAGAAATAATCAACACCTACGGTCTACGTCGCTGGTTTAGTCTGATGAAAAAAATAGTTTAAGATCGACTTAGACTGCTAAAATGAAAAAAAATGTGCTATTTCAAAAAGTACGACTCCTAAAAAATCAATTTCTATTCGCATCGTTAAAAATACTGATACAAACATTCATTATAATTTGTGTTGTAAAAGTGTTATTACTGACTTACCAACACTTAACTTGCGGATTTAAACACTTTCGTAACAACTTTAAAAGCAAATATTGAAATAATTAGAAAACGAAAGTGACCCACAATATGTCCACGCAATTCGTTCATATCAACATTATTGATAATTATTCAGTTGCAATCAAATCTCTACAAGTTGTTATCCTGCAGCCCAGCTTAAAATCTTGCAAGTTTAATCTTTGATAATCCTTGTACATACATAAACGTCTAATCAGCTTGTCATAAACTCATATCTTCCTTAATTGATCAGGGTCTCCATCTTTATGGTTTGCGTCTATTGCAACAGCACAACATAGATCAAGTCATAGACAAGATTTATAAACTAAAATGGCCTTATGATCAGGTGCTAGTCCAACATCGATTTTGTCCAACATTCTGTGTCAGTTCCTTAATCAAGTAGGCCATTTTAAATTAACTGTTAAGCTAATATACCGAAAAAGTCATCAAACAGCTAATACTCAGTAACAAGTTTCCAACAGTTCAATGGAATCTCACAGCCCTCATGTCTCACCGCCATCTTACCACTACCACCACCTTGTGGTTAGGCCGGCGCTTTTAAAAGATAGTAACTATCTTATACTGTATTTGGTATACATAAACTCTATAACTTCACCCGAACCACATTAAGTTGGTAATTATCTATGAGAAAAGAATTTAGACCCGTGAAGGTCTCTAACTTGTGACATTAGCAATATTAGCACAACAGTTTAACCGGTTTGAACAGTTGGTTTTGCTGACTTTTAGGGGAGGATTACAATATATACTAAGGCAGTTCTCATTTAATTTTTCGTTTAAATAAATTAAAAGAAAATACTCAACAACAAAGTCTGTTGTAGCACAATCACTTTGATATAAAAGAATGTTTCGGCTCCTACTCTGGCTAGGAGTCCCAGGTTCGAGTCCTGGCAGCAGACATTATTTATTTTTATTTTTAGTTGCACGTAGTAAAATAAGGGTAAAAGTTTTTAAAAAAAACATATGGCCCATGCAGGTCTCGAACCTGCGACCTTCGCGTTATTAGCACGACGCTCTAACCAGCTGAGCTAATAGGCCTATTTGATTCATACAATCACTTGATTTCACTTCATTTTACAAATAATACAGATGCGGATTCAAACAATTGTATAAGTTGTGTTTGCAACAAGCTACTTTACTCTTTCTATATACGTACAATATTATCTCCACAAGTTGTTACGCAACTTAATCTGTGGCAAGTTAATCCATGATATACCTTTGTATATAAGAAAATATGGTCCATTAATCACGTGTTGTGATATTTCCCTTGATTTAAAGACACGAGGCTGCTAAGTGATGCATTTTAAGTCGAATGTTGGATAGTAGGAGAATAGTTGTAGGTCAAAGATGTAATTTACTCACACACACTTCATTAGTTAGCATCCAAACTCTTAATTCCCCTAAACATTAGAATGCATATCTGAAAACCATGGATCAAAACATTAAAATTCAAACAAAAAACCATGGATTAAAACATTAGAATGCATATCTGAAAAGTGGTCCGTGGTATAAATTATTTCTAGGTGCTGTAATATTATTAAGGTGATAAGGTCTACTAGTATACCAATTAAGGCTTTCAAGAGTATCACCTTTTTGCGCTTAGAAAACAAGTATCTGCAAGCATACTTATAAAAAAAATTGCATATAAAATAAGCTTGTTAAAGTCTTGCGTGTGTGAAAGTGACCATTTGCTGGTCCAAGTCCAATAAGTGACAAATGTAATAATACCTAAATATACAACTACTGATTTGTAAACAGTTATGAAAGCACATTATTAAAATGCAATCCATTCGTGAGTGTGTTTGTCTGTCCATGATGAAAGTAAACCCCCAAGGACCATCATGATAGTGAAGACCACGCATCCCTTCAGGTCTCGTATACCTGTAGGCACTTGTTCTCCAAGCATAAAAAAGTCTTTCTCATGAAGGCCTTAAATGGTATACTAGTAGACCTTGATAATATCACAGCCACCTAGTAATTACTTATACTATGGACCACTTTTCAGATATGGATTATACAGCTTGTTTCCATGGATTTTTGTTCGAATTTGGAGTATTCAACTGTTAGTTTTTGTGTATAAATATTAATATACGTATGTCCGGTTTCGAACCCGAGGCTCGGGATTGCACACATTAACGTGAGAGTTTCAATGATGAATAATTAAATATATTTCATTATATTTATTTATTCATTTCACCAATAAAACACTTAACGACGGTTAGTACTTAACGGGGATTTAACTAACGACCGTTAAAAGACTAAACGTGAAAAATAGGAAAGAAGGATCTAGAATCCCTTGTGGGATGCTAGGATCGGCCAAACCCTCCCTTTAGGGATAGGGAGTCGGTTTTGTTTGGCTTGGAGAACAAGGAAAGAAAAACTATAAATACATCCCATTGTGTTTTAGTTTTTCACTAATCTTGAATCCCCTACAAGCCTAACTTCTCTTCTTCTTCCCTCTTGCTAAGGCTAGTCGACTTTTTCTATTCCCACTAGGGAATTCGGCTTGAGCTTTTAGCATTCAAGTGTTTGGTTTGTTGGTGATCAAGAAACTAGCTTTTCTTATTGAAACGCTATCATTACGTGTGTACAAGAACGAGTGACAAGCTTTCTTTAGCTTGTGATCTTGGTGTGATCGATCCAATATATTCCCAATTAGGGTTTATATTATTTGTTCTTGTTCAAGAGATTCCTTGTTCTTGCTAGGAATCGTTAAGGTACGTGTCTTATTTAATTTAATTAATTACATGTTCTTGTAGATCTATTCCGCTGCGTGCTTTGATGTTATTATGTGTTTATGATTTATTTATAGTTCACATATTCCAACAGTGGCATCATGAGCCTCGTTTAGAACTTGTAATTAAATTACTTAAACCTAAAAATTAGATCTTGTAGAGATTACATGCAATAATATAATTAGGGTTTGTTTATTTTTTTTTATGGAACCCTAATTATGGTTCGACATATATTAATTAAAAATTAGGGTTTTAGTTTTTTAATTAAAACTTGAGAAACCCTAGGATTGCATGAAAATTTTTAGGGATTAATTAGTAAGTACCGTATGTGATGTTACTAATTAATTAAGATACGTACAATTAATATTGACATAATAATATGTGATGCATGATTATGTGATCAATATGGTATCCATGACAAAATCTTGCATATTTTGTCATGGTGTGATTTGTATGTTTTGTTTTGAATTCTTATGCTACATGTTTGAATAAATCTTAAATTGGGGAAGACCTCAATAAATATTAATTAAAAGGTTATGTGCAATGTCGTATCTAACTAACTAAAACTTACGCGGCCAAGTTATTTGGTGTCTGTGGACCATTGGGCACAATGAGCTCGAAAACCAATGGGAGTTTTGTTAGTTACATACATTTAAAAATTTCACATAGAATTAATATTAGGATTTATTGAAAAAGGTTTGCATGTGGCTATATGATATCGTGGATGATCATATATTTGTTATTATGTGTTTATTTATTTTTTTGTGTAATTACTTGATCTTTTGTGTTTAATATTATGATGGATTGTAAACTACAAAAGAGGGTAATTTTTCAGAATAAAAATAAATAAGACTAATAACTATGAAACCTTTGTAGTAATTTTATTTATTGCCAAGTCTTATGTGCCGACAGTGGTTCGCTTCGCACGGTAATTTGCTCCCAGGCGAGACTAGCAATAATAAATTTACTACATTAATTGTTTTAGCAAGAAAATCATAATTTTTTAGTTGATTGATTGCAACTGTACAAAAGTGGTCGAAGCGGCGGACCTATTATTGACAAACTATAAAGTGGGTTTAAGGTTGGCTCACATTAAATTGTGACCTTAAAGGGGCACCGTTTTAACCAGCTTCGGCGGCTGTCGTCCCTCCGCTCGCCTGTGCGTCAATAATAGACTTACCAAGTACACCATGAAAAAGTACGAAGCATCTTAAGGCAATGTTGTAATTTGCTCAACGCCTCAATTAAAAGATTTGATGATTTGAGCTACGAATGAGTAAACGATTTTGTTTTTTGAAAACATATATGATACAAAGATGAATGCATGACATCTTTGTACATATTTTTTGATTTAACACATCAAAATTTTATTACCCTTACAAATTTAAGTTAAATGCCACCCAACTACAAAAAGGAACACCTAAGGTTTCATCCTACATCACTAGCAGCCAAAGCTGAATGTTGATGTTCAAAGGATGGTCATCTAAGGGTAAATTGAGTACTTTATTGCTAGCAACCAAAGCTGAATGCAATAAACTGACGTCAATTTACAGTTTCTTGAGTTGGTTAACTTAATTGGGCACTTTCATTACTAGCAACCAAAGCTGATGTAATGGAACGGCGCCAAGGCATAAAGAATTGGGGATGAAACATGCTTACATTTTGCAACTGAGGTTGGCAATATAATGTAAGTCCCAAGATTTCTAGGAATTGCAATTTGATATTGGCAATTGGGTGATCCCGTACCTTATTGAGCACTTTCATTGCTAGCAGCCAAAGCTGATGTGATGAAACGGCGTCAATTAGGATCCTAGTTTTCATAGAAAATTAAATGGTTTTTTAAACCAATGGGTGTTTAATTTTCTTGAAATGTTTATTATCGAAAGTACTAACTTTTGAACTTTTTCTATAGAAATGGCCCAACCCGGAAACTCGTCAAACCTAACTTCCTGTTTCAAGATGATGCTTGGAAAGGAAAAACTGACTGGGACTAAGAATTTTAACGCTTGGTATCGAAATCTAAGGCTTGTTCTTAGAATTGCCAAACGTTCTGAATGTCTTACTGAGGACCTTCCAGAAGCTCCTCCTGCAAACTCGCCTAATGAAATACTTAGGCAGTACAATGAAGCCTATGACAAGCACAATGATGCGGCTTGTCTCATGCTATCGGGGATGGATGATCAACCGGTAAAACAGTTTGAGAAATATGGCCCGAAAAACATGATTGATGAACTGACACGTATGTTTCAGAAATCTCCTATGGCTGAATTGTATGATGTACTTGACAACTTGGGCAAGTGCAAGCAGGATGCGACAACACCCGTAAGTGATCATGCGATTAAAATGAAAGGTTATCTTGACCAACTAGATGCACTTAATTGCGGGTTTGTGAAAGACGTTAAAGTTGGCCTCATCAACAAATCCCTCAATGAGGAATTATATGGTGATTTTGTGCGCAACTTTAACATGCATTGCAAGGGGAAGACATTTTCTGAATTGCATGCAATGCTTATTGAGCATGAGAAGGCACTCACTAAGAAAGCTCCTACACCTGCTGTCATGGCAATAAGAGGTGGTAGGGTAGCTAAGCCCGGTAAAGTGAAACAAGTGAACAAGAAAGGAAATGGCAAAGCTGACAAGGGCAAGCAGATTGTGACTTATCAGCAAAAGCCAAAGAAGCAGAATCCTCCTCCCAAGAAGGATTATCCCAAAAAGGATGCGGCTGCTTGTCACCACTGTAACACTCCTGGATACTGGAAGCGTGACTATCCATTGTTGCTTGAGGAGTGTCGCAAGAATAAGAATGCCAAAGCTGGGCAGGGCGCCAGCACTTCAGGTATTTTTATGGTTGAATTGTTTTCTTTTCCTCGTAAGCAAAATGCCTAGATATATGATACAGGATGTGGTACTCACATTTGTAATACATCGCAGGGGCTTAGAGGAGCGAAGAAGCTGAACTATGGGGAATGCTACTTGTACGTGGGAAATGGAATACGTGCAGCAGTAGAAGCCATAGGGACTTTTGAGCTAGTTTTACCTTCTGGTTTAATATTAGTTTTGAACAATTGTCATTACGCACCTTCTATTGTTAGAGGTGTCATTTCAGTTTCTTTGTTATTGGATTTGGGTTTTAAGCATACTTTTAATGATAATGGAATTTCTGTTTCTTTAAATTCTGTTTTTTACTTTAATGCTATTCCATTAAATGGTGTGTTTGAAATTGACATGGAAAACCATGTATCCAATAAAAATAATTCAATGTATAGCATCGGAAATAAGAAAGTCAAGTCTAACTTGGACTCGTCTTATTTATGGCACTGTCGTCTTACTCACATAGGCAAGAATCGCATGGAAAAGCTGCAACACGATGGGCTTTTGAAAAATATCAATGATGATTCAGTTGATAAATGCGAGTCTTGCATATCTGGGAAGATGACAAAGAAACCTTTCCATAGCAATATGGAGAAGGCTTCAGATCTACTTGGATTGATACACACGGACGTGTGTGGTCCACTTAGACATGTGTCTAAACGTGGTGCTGTCTACTTCTTGACCTTCACGGATGACTATAGTTGTTATGGTTATGTTTATTTACTTAAACATAAACATGAAGTCTTTGAGACATTTAAGGTCTTTAAAAATGAAGTAGAATTACAACTCGGAAAGAAGATTAAGGCACTTCGGTCCGATCGTGGTGGTGAGTACTTAAGCCAAGAGTTTAAGGATTATTTGGGTGAGTGTGGCATTGTGCAACAACTCACTTCTCCTTATACGCCACAGCAAAATGGTGTATCTGAAAGGAGAAATCGTACCTTGTTAGATATGGTGCGATCCATGTTTAATCTTACAACTCTTCCCTTATCCTTTTGGGATTATGCTCTTGAAACTGCTGTTCACGTGTTGAATAGGATTCCAACTAAGAAGGTTGATAAGACTCCATATGAAGTATGGACTGGAAAAGCTCCCAACTTTTCTTACTTAAAGGTCTGGGGTTGTGAGGCGTTTGTCAAACGTGACTCACCTGATAAACTCCAACAAAGATCTGTTAAGTGTATCTTCGTAGGATACCCTAAGGAAACAAAGGGTTACTACTTTTACTTCCCACCTGAGAATAAGGTCATCGTAGCTAGGTACGGTGAATTTCTTGAAGATAATCTAATATCTCAAGAATTTAGTGGGAGAGTATATGATCTTGAAAATGATCATGAAGATACGTCACCTTCTGAAAGCACTAACACACTTCCTGTGGAACCTGAAAGTTTAGGTCCTCCACCTGAAGTAGAAGTGGTACCCATCCGTAGATCTTCAAGATCTATAAAAGCTCCTGAACGCCTATGTTTAAGCATAGATGATGAGGAAACTTTTCTATTGGATCACATTGATGAACCAACTAGTTATAAGGCTGCCATTAATAGTCCTGAAAAGGAAAAATGGCAAGTAGCCATGGATGGGGAAATGCAATCCATGAAAGACAATAAAGTCTGGATTGAAGTAGACCTTCCACCCAATGCTAAGGTAGTTGGGTGTAAGTGGCTCTTCAAGAAAAAGACTGACATGGATGGCAACGTACACACCTACAAAGCTCGTTTGGTGGCCAAGGGCTTTACCCAAACATATGGTGTTGACTATGAGGAGACTTTTCTCCTGTAGCCGACATTAGAGCTATTAGGATTCTTATAGCCATAGCTGCCTACTATGACTATGAGATTTGGCAAATGGATGTCAAAACCGCGTTTCTGAATGGTCGCCTAGATGAAGACATCTATATGGCGCAACCTGAAGGTTTTGTAAATCCACAATTTCCTGAGCGTGTATGCAAACTTCAAAGATCCATTTATGGATTGAAGCAAGCATCCAGGCAATGGAATAAGAAATTTGATGAGGAAATCAAGAAGTTTGGATTTACTCAAAATTTCAATGAGCCATGTGTATACCACAAAGTTAGTGGGAGTAACACTACTTTTCTTGTCCTATATGTCGATGACATATTAATCATGGAAAATCACATACCAAGCCTTAATGAAGTTAAGAAATATCTTGGTACACTACAACAAAAAGTGGAATTGGTTACACCAAAAATGAGTGACGATATACATATGGTCACACATGGTTTTTTTCGTGTGTGTGACTAAAGGTCGTGTGACCATAGGGTACCTACGGTCACATGTTTTGGTTCTTTTTAGACTCACTTACAAAAGAGTAACCAAAACGTTAAAATGTGTGACTAAATAGGTACAATTTTAGTTGGATTAATCAGCTTTGTGTGACCAAAAACTCTTATAGTCACACGAAGCATTTTCTTTTTGTATATTTAGTCACATACAATTAAACATAAAGTGGCCAAAAGTGTTAATAAGTGTGACCATATGGTGTTGAAAGTGAAGAAATGTATGGTTTGTGTGACTATAGATCATCCAATTGCCACATAAATTTGGTTTTTGTGTGGCCTTTTGTACCATTTAGTCACACAAATCATGTTTCTTTTGGGTATTTAGTCACATACAATTAATCATAAAGTGGCCAAAAGTGTGAACAAGTGTGACCATATGGTGTTTAAAGTGAAGAAATTTGTGGTTTGTGTGACTATTGATCATCCAATGGCCACATGAATTGTATGTTTGTGTGGCCTTTTGTACCATTTAGTCACACATATCATGTTTCTTTTGGGTATTTAGTCACATACAATTAAGCATAAAGTGGCCAAAAGTGTGAATAAGTGTGACCATATGGTGTTTAAAGTGAAGAAATTTGTGGTTTGTGTGACTATTGATCATCCAATGGCCACATGAATTGTATGTTTGTGTGGCCTTTTGTACCATTTAGTCACACATATCATGTTTCTTTTGGGTATTTAGTCACATGCAATTAAGCATAAAGTGGCCAAAAGTGTGAATAAGTGTGACCATATGGTGTTTAAAGTGAAGAAATTTGTGGTTTGTGTGACTATTGATCATCCAATGGCCACATGAATTGTATGTTTGTGTGGCCTTTTTTACCATTTAGTCACACATATCATGTTTCTTTTGGGTATTTAGTCACATGCAATTAAGCATAAAGTGGCCAAAAGTGTGAATAAGTGTGACCATATGGTGTTTAAAGTGAAGAAATTTGTGGTTTGTGTGACTATTGATCATCCAATGGCCACATGAATTGTATGTTTGTGTGGCCTTTTGTACCATTTAGTCACACAAATCATGTTTCTTTTGGGTATTTAGTCACATACAATTAAGCATAAAGTGGCCAAAAGTGTGAATAAGTGTGACCATATGGTGTTTAAAGTGAAGAAATTTGTGGTTTATGTGACTATTGATCATCCAATGGCCACATGAATTGTATGTTTGTGTGGCCTTTTGTACCATTTAGTCACACATATCATGTTTCTTTTGGGTATTTAGTCACATGCAATTAAGCATAAAGTGGCCAAAAGTGTGAATAAGTGTGACCATATGGTGTTTAAAGTGAAGAAATTTGTGGTTTGTGTGACTATTGATCATCCAATGGCCACATGAATTGTATGTTTGTGTGGCCTTTTGTACCATTTAGTCACACATATCATGTTTCTTTTGGATATTTAGTCACATGCAATTAAGCATAAAGTGGCCAAAAGTGTGAATAAGTGTGACCATATGGTGTTTAAAGTGAAGAAATTTGTGGTTTGTGTGACTATTGATCATCCAATGGCCACATGAATTGTATGTTTGTGTGGCCTTTTGTACCATTTAGTCACACAAATCATGTTTCTTTTGGGTATTTAGTCACATGCAATTAAGCATAAAGTGGCCAAAAGTGTGAATAAGTGTGACCATATGGTGTTTAAAGTGAAGAAATTTGTGGTTTGTGTGACTATTGATCATCCAATGGCCACGTGAATTGTATGTTTGTGTGGCCTTTTGTACCATTTAGTCACACAAAGACATACATGTACAACAATACATTACTAAAAGACATACACAACCATCCAATAGAAGATAATAAATTCAAGTCATATTTCAAAATCCATAAATCTAAGCATGAGTCTGATATTCGAATTACAAGTTAAAATAACAAATGTCTAAAAGAAATAATCTAAAATCTAGCAACATAAATTGCAGGTTAATGATATCCACATCATATATTACCCATTTCCTTACAGTATCATGCTTCATATTATCCGAATTGGGTGTTTTGCGCAGCTTCACAACAAAAATTCCATGCTTCCTTGTGGTGAGCATCAATTGTATCAGAAAGCATGTTCCAAACTCATATAGATTCCGGACAACTTTCGTTAATAACTTGACAAAGTGATATCGAACTACGCTGCACGATTGCACAGTACTATAAGACTAGAGGCATTTTAGGAAAACTTGCAGCATGCTACAAAATCATGAGAACTGTAATTGCCGAATATCCATGGAAGAATCCCCTGCACAAAAGAATTGGGATTCTCATTAAAAAAAAGACTAGATATAGAAAACTTGATGTAGACAGAGCTTTATGATTGCACGCATACTGGAGGTAAAAAAGACTTAGTAAGGCCTTAAGCTACTTCTTAATTGTCTCTCTTGCATTAAGGACAAAAGAGACCACATGGATATCGTGGTGGATTATCATTACATTAAAGAACAGCAAAGAGAGTTTTTTATTGACAATTGTATGGAATTATAACAGAAACCAATGGCCCGAGCCCATCTGTAGGCTTAGGTGTGTTAGGGTTTACGGCTTAACTGAAGCACCCCTGACCATTTGTGATTTATTTCCCGGCCAAACCCCAAATGTTAGCTGATAAATTTGAACCATAAACCTATTATCAGAAAATTAAAGGCTTATCACTAAACCATTTGATTATGTTTATTCATATTATATACATCAATAGTTAAATAGTAAACCAAATATAATGTATACGTTAGATATAAGGTAGATAGGAATTTTTATCAACGGACGTTGGTTTCTTATCAGTCAATATTCAAGCACCCAAAAGGGGATACTCATTACACATGTGTATGTATTGATATTTTCATGATAAAAAGTGAATAAGATACGTCTAAAGGTCAACTCTATTACGGTACGAGGTTAATGATGCATCACACACGCTATAATATGCATAACGAATATTCTAGATCAACTGATAAAAAAAACTCTATATTATATCTAATAAAATTTACTTAATCAAATTAAAACGCGTGGATGATAAAATAAAACCCAAATATATTTTTAACCATAAATTGAACTCGATAAAAGCTTGAACCAAGAAGCTCTGTTATTCGAGATAATATTCGTCACCGTGCCAAATGTACATGTTTTTTAAACTCATTTACAAAAACCAAGGTTGTCAGGATTGGGATCCTACCTAGGATCGTTTTCGGCTTTTCCTTTACGTATGTATACAAACCATTTTTAAAAACCTTCCTCTCAAAAAAAGTCAAAAAAAAAAAAAAAAAAAAAAAGAAAAGGATCGGATTGTTCACGATCCTACGAGCGATCCCACGATCCTGTAACGATCCTACCTGAAAAAAAGGTTACCAACAGGATCGAATCGTTCACGATCCTACGATCCTACGAGCGATCCCACGATCCTGTAACGATTCTACCTGAATTACGATCCCGTAACGATCTTGCTCGTTTTGTGTGTGTAGGATCGTAGGATCGCACGATCCTACGAGCTGGATCGCGATCCTGACAACTTTGACAAAACTATGGAAAACACATAAAACAAATTGTTTAAGAAAAAAATCCCTCCAATAATTTCATTCCCCCAAAGGTTTCCCTCCTAACCCACTGCAATCACGACTTTCACTCCACATATATCGTAAGTGTGATTTGAAATGAATCAGAAATCTCCTTAATATATATTAGATTCATGCCCCATAATTTCCCCAAAAGTTATCCATCACCAGGTAAAGTAATTCTTCGCCTAGGGTTTAATAGTTTGAGGTATGAAATTACTCGTCTTTAGTATTGAATTGATCAATAATGTGATTTATTTGTGGCTTTTTGTATCCAATTTTTGTCTCCTTATCTCATGGCCGAAATATATAATATATGATTGTAATGATTTGTTTAATGTTTTTACAACTCGAAAGAAACTTTATTGGATAAAGGAAGCAGGTACTTCGTTTATGGTTGATGGTTGATCTGTACATTTGTTCCCTCATTCACATATTTGTCTCACTATATTACGTGTTAATAATGAAGATTAGTTTATTCATTGGTTAATGTTTTATAATATGAACCACATCTTGTTATGTTGTTAACAAGTTTTGAATTCAATTCAATGCCATAGAATTATGAATTGTGAATGGGATTTCGGGTTTGATTCCATCTTTTATATATTGGAAGATTTAGCAGTTCACTCACTGAATTTATTAAAAAAGCTCTTAACTTTATTTTCATTTTTGCGATTTAGTCGTACAAAACGCCCCCTAAATGTTTACAATAACATTGTTTGAATGAAATACTAGCTATTTGTGAGCTAAAATCATGAAGTGCCAAATGTGATTTGTTGGAATTTTGTGTTTTGTAAGTAGTTATAAGGTTTTTTTTTGTTGTGTTTACACCTTTTAGATTATTATTTTATGGGGTTTTAATTTGATTTAGTGTCATGTTTTAGTTCCTTCAAACTTGTAACAGAACTCAGTATATAGCAATACATTACAGGGGCTGTTTTTATACCAATAGTGATTGCAACAATATTGTTTATTAAGCTTAATCTGATAAACTTATTTGATTTTTTATCGAGTGCTATCTGAAAGTTGGTTTACCTCTCGAAAGTAAACCATTATTGGGAGGGCTTGCTCATCTCATGAATATAACCTGTTTTCTTTTGCTATAGTTGAGTATTAGGTGGGAATGTGAATGGTGAGATGAATCTGTTTGTTGTTACATGTAAGAGTGGATGCACATATGAGTTGTTCTCTGTGTTAGTTCGCTAATTTCACTTTTTTTTACAGATCTTTGTTGCCACATCCGAGACAAAAAACTTTATCGAGGCATTCTTTTTCTAGGCCCTAATGGTCTTCGGGGTCAGTGGTCAGGTCCTAGTGCCCAGATAAAGGTATATATCGTTATAATTTATGTTTTATTGTACTTTAGATTTGAAATGTGATACTAATTTGTGTTGTGTGACACAGGTGCAATATCTAACATATGACTTAAGCTCTAGTGATCATTTGAGGTCAGTATCTTTTCAAAACTCGGCATACCTAGATTTACCTCTAAAGCTAGATCTACAACTGGCGTTTCAACTTCTACGATTTAACAGATATCTATATTCCTCAACAAATCTATTTTGCATCTTCTCTTTTATGTTGTTGCTAGACCTTATGTGCTACTATATCCTATATATATCACAGTTTAATACAGTCTGCGTCTCTGGTATCAAAGATAGCAACTCAGGAGTGGATACAATGGATTCATTACTCCCTTAGATGATGGTAGTGGTTTTGAGAGTTTGTAGTGAGGATTCTTGTATCAGTGTGTATTGTATTTCTGGTATTGCATCCGTTTGGGGGCAATATATTTTCTCTTGTATTTGTATTGGTTAGAACCTATTTTAGGGACTAATCTTCTATATAGTAATAAAAGTAATATCACCAAAGGGGTGGTTGGTTAGATGATAATTATTGGTGTTGTGGTGTTAGATTTGTTATTTACATAATGAAGCAGATACGAGTAAGATTACATAATTGTTGGTGTTGTGGTGTTAGATTGGGGCAAATGAAGCAGATACGAGTAAGATTACATAATTGTATGTGACTAAATACACTCCCAAAAACATGCTTTGTGTGACTAAATGTTACCAAAGGCCACACAAAAACCAAATTCATGTGGGAGTGTATTTAGTCACATACAACTAACCATCAAGTGACCAAAAGTGCTAATAAGTGTGACCATATGCTATTTAAAGTGAAGGAATGTGTATTTTGTGTGACTATTGATCATCCACTTGCCACATGAATTTGGTTTTTGTGTGGCCTTTACTAACATTTAGTCACACAAACCATGTTTTTGGGAGTGTATTTAGTCACATACAACTAACCATCAAGTGACCAAAAGTGTTAATAAGTGTGACCATATGCTATTTAAAGTGAAGGAATGTGTATTTTGCGTGACTATTGATCATCCACTTGCCACATGAATTTGGTTTTTGTGTGGCCTTTGGTAACATTTAGTCACACAAAGCATGTTTTTGGGAGTGTATTTAGTCACATACAACTAACCATCAAGTGACCAAAAGTGTTAATAAGTGTGACCATATGCTATTTAAAGTGAAGGAATGTGTATTTTGTGTGACTATTGATCATCCACTTGCCACATGAATTTGGTTTTTGTGTGGCCTTTACTAACATTTAGTCACACAAAGCATGTTTTTGGGAGTGTATTTAGTCACATACAACTAACCATCAAGTGACCAAAAGTGTTAATAAGTGTGACCATATGCTTTTAAAGTGAAGGAATGTGTATTTTGTGTGACTATTGATCATCCACTTGCCACATGAATTTGGTTTTTGTGTGGCCTTTGGTAACATTTAGTCACACAAAGCATGTTTTTGGGAGTGTATTTAGTCACATACAACTAACCATCAAGTGACCAAAAGTGTTAATAAGTGTGACCATATGCTATTTAAAGTGAAGGAATGTGTATTTTCTGTGACTATTGATCATCCACTTGCCACATGAATTTGGTTTTTGTGTGACCTTTACTAACATTTAGTCACACAAAGCATGTTTTTGGGAGTGTATTTAGTCACATAAAACTAACCCTAAAGTGGCCAAAAGTGTTAATAAGTGTGACAATATGCTGTTTAAAGTGAAAGAATGTGTATTTTGTGTGACTATTGATCATCCAAATTCCACATGAATTTGGTTTTTGTGTGGCCTTTGGTATCATTTAGTCACACAAAGCATGTTTTTGGGAGTGTATTTAGTCACATACAACTAACCATCAAGTGACCAAAAGTGTTAATAAGTGTGACCATATGCTATTTAAAGTGAAGGAATGTGTATTTTGTATGACTATTGATCATCCACTTGCCACATGAATTTGGTTTTTGTGTGGCCTTTGGTATCATTTAGTCACACAAAGCATGTTTTTGGGAGTGTATTTAGTCACATACAATTAACCATCAAGTGACCAAAAGTGTTAATAAGTGTGACCATATGCTATTTAAAGTGAATGAATGTGTATTTTGTGTGACTATTGATCATCCACTTGCCACATGAATTTGGTTTTTGTGTGGCCTTTACTAACATTTAGTCACACAAAGCATGTTTTTGGGAGTGTATTTAGTCACATACAACTAACCATCAAGTGACCAAAAGTGTTAATAAGTGTGACCATATGCTATTTAAAGTGAAGGAATGTGTATTTTGTGTGACTATTGATCATCCACTTGCCACATTAATTTGGTTTTTGTGTGGCCTTTGTTAACATTTAGTCACACAAATCATGTTTTGGCTACACTTAAATAATGTGTGACAAACTGTTTAGTGTGACTATATGTACTGGATTTTGGCTACACTTAAATAATGTGTGACAAACTGTTTAGTGTGACCGTATATGGCATTTGGTCATACTATTAGAAGCAAATGTGACTATAAGTTTAGTGTGACCATATATGGCATCAAGGTTACTTGTATTTGTCACACGTTCCAAATGCATATGTGACTAAATGATCTGGAACAAAATCACCAGTTACGTTTAGTCACATAAGGGTCGATTGTGTGGCAATAGAGTTCTTATGGTCACACATTCGAAATGCTCATGTGTGACTAATTCGTAAATGCTGTCAATTTACCTACCTTCAGCCACACAAATATTTGAATGTGTGGCTGTTCGAAATCGACCATGTGTGACCATATGTCATTTTTGTACTAGTGGAATTTGATTTGCCATGAAGGATTTAGGAGAAGCAGCGTATATCCTTGGAATCAAGATCTATCGAGACAGATCTAAACGGTTAATCGGATTAAGCCAAATTGCTTACATGGATAAAATATTGAAGAGATTCAATATGCAAAATTCCAAGAAGGGATATTTGCCCATGCAAGTAGATCATGGCTTAAGTAGCGAAATGTGTGCTTCTACACCTGAAGAGGTGGCATACATGCAGAAAGTTCCGTATGCTTCGGCAGTAGGATCTATCATGTATGCTGTTAGATGCACAAGGCCAGATGTGGCATTCGCTCAAAATTTGACCAGTCGATATCAGCAAAATCCAGGAAAAGTTTACTGGCATGCTGTTAAAAACATTCTTAAGTATTTGAGGAATACTAAAGATATGTTTCTTGTTTTCGGGGGAAATCCAGACGCAGAACTGAATGTTACAGGTTTCTGCGATGCGTCCTGGCAAACTGATAAAGATGATACGAAGTCGCAAACGGGTTATGTCTTTGTCATAAATGGAGGAGCAGTAGACTGGAAGAGTAAAAAGCAGAGCACAACGGCCATGTCTGCTACAGAAGCTGAGTACAATGCTGCATCAGATGCTGCACAAGAAGCTGTTTGGATAAGGAATTTCATTACGGATCTTGGAGTGATGCCGTCTATTGAATTACCTGTAAATGTGTATTGCGACAACTCTGCTGCAATCACATTCGCCAATGAACCTGGAGTTATGAAAGGCGCCAGACACTTTAAAAGAAAGATGCACTATGTTCGAGAACAGGTTGAACTAGGTGAAATCAAAGTACTCAAAGTTCACACAGATGACAATCTGGCTGATCCTTTCACGAAGGCATTACCTAAAGATACGTTTACTCGACATGCTCAGGGTATTGGTCTTTGTTTAGCAGATAGTTTCATTTAAATCTGTTGGTTTAGTATTTCGATAGGGACGTGTAAACAATTATTACATTAATGAAATAAAGTGCGGATAACGTTTATTCTCATTATTAATATTTGTGTCCTATATTTGCATGTTTAAATCCGTGAATAATTTATTTATTCTAAATAGTCCGTTATCAATTATTAATATGGGAATATTATTAAACTAAGACAAATGTGAGGATTGGTAGAATGAACTGTAAGGTTGAGACACCAATGTCACATGATATTCAATATTGGAGAAATTGAATATAGGACTTATCCCAAATACATGATTATACTTTATGGATCATAGTCATTAAGTATATCATGAATATTTATCCTCAGACTTGAGATGACAGATAATTGCCGAGGATGTAGCTTATTTTCTGTAAGATAGTCTAACGCTAACCGTAAAAGGTAGTTATAAGGGCTATTTTCAGAAATGATGCGAAATTCAAGGGTTATGCTCGCAGTCAATAAGGGATTTGTTCCTTCAACTTTGTGTTGAAGTTTAATACTGCTTGGCCACTCGTAGGATTGACAAGATATTTGCGTGCGCACGCCCAAAGTCTATTTGGAAGACGTTCAGATGTTTTGGTAATCTTGTTCAATTATGAATAAACGAGAAACTAAGTTAATTATGGAATGACAAAGATCCATATCCAAGATTAACGCGGTATTAGTAACAAAAGGATAAGTATGGTGATTAATTTCATCACACATGGTTTTTACCAGGAGAACCACAACTCGGATCGAGCTGGGGGCATTGGGAAGGTAAAGCTTGGCTGACCCATGTCATTACTATATTAATGTTTATCCAAGTGGGAGCTGTTAGTTTTTGTGTATAAATATTAATATACGTATGTCCGGTTTCGAACCCGAGGCTCGAGATTGCACACATTAACGTGAGAGTTTCAATGATGAATAATTAAATATATTTCATTATATTTATTTATTCATTTCACCAATAAAACACTTAACGACGGTTAGTACTTAACGGGGTTTTAACTAACGACCGTTAAAGGACTAAACGTGAAAAATAGGAAAGAAGGATCTAGAATCCCTTGTGGGATGCTAGGATCGGCCGAACCCTCTCTTTAGGGATAGGGAGTCAGTTTTGTTTGGCTTGGAGAACAAGGAAAGAAAAACTATAAATACATCCCATTGTGTTTTAGTTTTTCACTAATCTTGAATCCCCTACAAGCCTAACTTCTCTTCTTCTTCCCTCTTGCTAAGGCTAGTCGAATTTTTCTATTCCCACTAGGGAATTTGGCTTGAGCTTTTAGCATTCAAGTGTTTGGTTTGTTGGTGATCAAGAAACTAGTTTTTCTCATTGAAACGCTATCATTACGTGTGTACAAGAACGAGTGACAAGCTTCCTTTAGCTTGTGATCTTGGTGTGATCAATCCAATATATTCCCAATTCGGGTTTATATTATTTGTTCTTGTTCAAGAGATTCCTTGTTCTTGCTAGGAATCGTTAAGGTACGTGTCTTATTTAATTTAATTAATTACATGTTCTTGTAGATCTATTCCGCTGCGTGCTTTGATGTTATTATGTGTTTATGATTTATTTATAGTTCACATATTTCAACATATTCAACTGTATAAAGTTCAGGGGGGACTTGTTGACTTAAGAATTGGGATACTAACCAATTAAGTCTCTCACTAAATTACATATTTGACCTACTACTTTTCTTCTAATATCTAAATCTCCCCTTATCACAACATTTGACTTAGACTGCATCCAATAGCAGACTCGTGTCATAAATTCAAGGAAGAAAATTGCACGTGACAGGAATTAGAATGCATCCAATAGCAGACTCGTGTCATAAATTCAAGGAAGAAAATTGCACGTAGGCAAATGAGATAAAATGGATGGTATTTTCTCAAGTGTGAAAGGGAACTATGTGTATGCATATGTATAGATCGATCTATACTATTTTATAGGGCAAGTTGGCTTGTTGAGAGTTTGCATTCGATTCACTGTGATTTGCAAGGGAACAAAAGGAATATTTCATTTTAAGAAAGTCCATATTGTGTAAGAACTAGTGAATTTGATTTAGATAGCATACGTTACATATGTATGTCGACATATAAGATTTCAATATGCAAGTTGGGATTTCACTAGATCCTTGGCAGTGATTGTGTAAGAACATGGATTTTAAGAAGATATTGTGAGGAGTATTAGGGTCATTTGGGGAGGGCTTATGTGTTTGGGTGATTTGGTTTTGATTTGATCACAAAATGTATGTCGACATACTAGTTTAAGGTCCAAAACAATAACCAACGTGTGATATCATACGCATGAATTTCGAAAATATAGTTTTATATGAGGCAACTTGAAATGAGATATTAGATTTGTAGATAATGAAGATATTGTAAAATAATTGTAAGTTGATATCTCAATTTGCATGATCTTTCTGTATAATATAAAATTATATGGGTAAGTGGTATAGTTTATAATATTTGTATGTGCATGCAATTTCGTACGTATGAAATTTAAGATTTAGTTTTTAATTCAATATTTAGTGATTTGATTTAAGTATATAATTTAGATATTAACTTAAGTAGGCTAGTTTCAAATGAGGTGTGATTCGGTTTGATCCGTCGTGGTCCGCGTGTGAGCTCGTTCCATCATATCATAAATAACGTAACAATGTTTAAATAGAAATGTAATAATCAAAATGTTTGAATTGGCTCGTAAAAATGGTTAAGTGAACAGTAACGATGTGTTAATACTAGATTAACGTTCACTAATGACTAGGGATTCTACAGGTTGCTACAGTACCTACCCCTTATTTTTGAATCTTGTCCCGAGATTCAGTCTGCGTTATCTCTTAAAAGATGCTAACGGATAGTCGAGGTGTAAAGTTTAAGGTAATAAGGCAAAAACTTACGTATCTAGGGTAGAATATGGCTTGTCTAAGGAAAACGTACCCATTATTTGTTAGCTGCATCCAAGTCACCCAAGTAGTAAGCTCTACCACGAGCTGGACCAATATGGGCTCCAGGGTTTGGGTTATTTCCTTCAATAGCTAGAGCTAGATTTCCTTGTCCTTGCCCAGTTATGTGAACAAGCTTATTCTATATGCAAAGATGCATTCTAGTATACCTGTAGGCACTTGTTCTCCAAGCATAAAAAAGTCTTTCTCATGAAGGCCTTAAATGGTATACTAGTAGACCTTGATAATATCACAGCCACCTAGTAATTACTTATACTATGGACCACTTTTCAGATATGGATTATACAGCTTGTTTCCATGGAATTTTTGTTCGAATTTGGAGTATTCAACTGTATAAAGTTCAGGGGGGACTTGTTGACTTAAGAATTGGGATACTAACCAATTAAGTCTCTCACTAAATTACATATTTGACCTACTACTTTTCTTCTAATATCTAAATCTCTCCTTATACAAATTGACTTAGATGCATCCAATACAGATCGTGTCATAATTCAAGAAAATTGCAGTGACAGAATTAGAATGCATCCAATAGCAGCCTCGTGTCATAAATTCAAGGGAGACAATTGCACGTGACAGGAATGTCTTCATTTTGAGTTTTGACTAGCAATCACTTTGACTCTTCTTACTTCAGTTTGACGCATGGGCTTTTCTATTAGACCTAACCTCTTAACGAAACAATTTGTAATATAGTTTTCAAAAATGATCAAAGTTTGCTCTTTCTACCATAATTTTTTGGCTCCGTCCCTAATGTAAACTTAGGTTTCCACTGAAAAAATCCCGAACCCCAACCATATTTGGGCTTGTAAGTCTTGACCATCCGATAAAATTGGAACGATACAGAGAAGAATAAGCTTGTTAACATAACTTTTTTTTTTATTGTTCCAACTTTCGACGAACTTTTTTTTTTCAAAATTTCCGCCCAAAAAAATCACACGTGATTTGATTTTTACGAATCAAATGTGATTTTTACAAATCATATGTGATTTTTCTGGGTGAAAATTTTTTAAAAAAAAGTTCGTCAAATTATAAAGAAATGCATATCTATTGATAGATAATTTAATTCTCGTCGAGAATGTGTATTTTTTGTAGCTTGAAGATTTATCGTTTGCAAGATATGTTGTTTTTAGAAAAAGGGTGAAAAATGGTTTTTTATTAATTTAGATGAAAATTGGATGTTTAAGATTGGTTTTTTTTTTTATCTATGACAAATATGAGATTTAGATTGATCTCAACTCTACCTAGCATTATTATAATCTACATCATCTTTTATATATCATTACCATATTAAATTTTTCATGATCACAATCATAACGTTTGTTTGCTCTGTGGTTACAAATAAGAATACATCTAAAAGAGTTCTTCGAAGTTGTGTTGCAACAAGCACTATCACTGACTTTCCAACACTTAACTTGACACACAAGAAAAAGTGCAACTTTCACTAAATCTAAAGAGACCGACAATATACAGTTCATTAGTTTTCGTTATACATGCTATAGAATCTCTACTAGTTACCTAACTTAAACAAATTCCTATGTGCTTATGGCTAATGGTTTACTTTCGATAACAAGTAATTTACCACTTTTCATTAAGCAGTTTGAAATACTACCAAATCAATTCATGCCACAATCTATACACACCTTTTAATTTTTCATGTTCAGTTTTAAGTTTAAACACACTATAACTGATATCACATTCCATAACTCTTATAGCTTCCCCGTTGATCAAGGACTCCCTTTTAATGTTTGCATCATTGATCATTGTCATATACTACAAGTTCATTAGTTTTCGACTTTTTGTTATACTCGCTATAGAATCTCTACTAATTACCTAACTTAAACAAATTCCTATGTGCTTATGGCTAATGGTTTACTTTCGATAACAAGTAATTTACCACTTTTCATTAAGCTGTATGAAATACTACCAAATCAATTCATCACATTTTTCTTCATTAATTTATGGTATCCATCTTAATGGCTGTATTGCAGCGGTAAAATATAGATCGATCCATGCCACAATCTATACACACCTTTTAATTTTTCATGTTCAATTTTAAGTTTAAACACACGATAGCTGATATCACATTCCATAACTCTTATAGCTTCCCAATTGATTAAGGACCCCCTTTTAATATACTACAAGTTTATAAACTGATAATGGCCTTCGGAAAATGTCAGGGCTAAACAAAAATTAATTCTGGTACGCTATAATGAAATACGTTTTTTTTAGGGACTAGTTATAGAATATTGCAATTCCATCCGTTCCATGTTCCAACACATGAATGAGTATTAAGCAACACCTCCGGTCTACAGAATATCAACACTCCAAGAAATAACTGATTCGCTCCATCATACCTTGCTTAACAACACACAACATATAGCATCAAACATGTAGAATATCTACATGAACATGCTGTTAGTTTTAATGGATAAATATTAATGTGTATGACTAGAATCGAACTCGGGACCACGGGATTGCACACATTACATATGAGGAATTAATGTAATAATAATTAATATATAAACCGTTATATATTTATTTATTTAAACACAAAATAATGACTAACGGACGTTAAGTAAATAACGGGAATTGACTAACGACTGTTAGGGAATGAAAGAAGGACTATAGGTGAAATTAGAGGATCAAGAAGGTTCCGGAATCCCTTTGGGAAGCATGGGCCGATCGGATAGGGGTTTCTATAACCCAATCCAAAGCCAACTTGTTCTCCTTGTGTAATAATCAAGATACATGTTCAGGAGGTCGGGAGAACTCAAAATAAAGGTTAAACATGGTATTATTAGATTAAAGAATGGGGAAGTGTGTGTATTTTCTAGAGAGAGAAAGTAGGGTAAACACCACACACCTCAAGTTACAAATGAGAATCCCACCCTCCTAGTTGAGACTAGGAGGGTATTTATACTATTTTACAAGCCTAACTTTACTCTAATGGCAAAACTAGACCTTGTACTTAATTACTATTGCAATTTCCGAGTATAACATAACTTTAAAGGCTAACAATCTCTCCCCAAAGTGATGTTATACGGGAATTGCTTACAACGTTCCCTACAAGTAAAATACAAAACATAAGCGCAGCAGCTCTGAGAATGGTCTTCAAACTTCATTACATCGTTCAGCTTGCAGAATCTTCTCAGCTGTCATTTCTTTACTTGCAGAAGAACAATGTGAGCAAATCTAATTAGGGTAAGGATATTGGTGATTAAATCTAGCTTTTCACTCTCCCCTAATTAGTGCTCTCCCCCAAACTGACAACCTTTCTGATGAATGCCCTGAATTCTGAAGAATTCTTTTGATAAATGAATGCCCTGAATTCTGAAGAAGTCTTTTGATAATTAAATTCATTACGTCTTTAGTCTTCTAACACACAGCGGATACCGTCTTTAATCTTCTAACACGCAGCGGAAAATGTAGAACAGACTGTAGACTTGACCTTCTTCAAGATTGTTCATTTGGGGGAACATAGTATCAACATCTTCATCTCACCAAATGCATCCCAGTTATCTTTCATATGAGAAATCAGCCCATAACGTACACATGAAATGATAACACCAAAGTAACAAGTTGTCCCATATCGTTGGTCACGGGTAACTTGTTTAACGATTTCTCTCCCCCAAAGTTGAAACCGTAGCACCAGAATCAATGAAGATCCGGAAATGCACTTTTCTTTCTCCAGGATAGTTCCATCATCACGGGATATTACACATTTCTCTCCCCTGCTGGTTACGATTTATCGGAAGCAGCATAATGGTGTGTATGTGGAGTATGAACTGGAAGCATCTTTATCATTAACCATATAGCCCGTGAGAAGATGTAGATAAACCCAATCTACTAATAATACCATTTATAATGTCTAACTCTTTATCAACCCCCTGTATAAAAAAACAACGGCTTTTTGTAGTAACTACTGATGGAGAAAATCCACTATGACGAACTTGAGACTGAAGTAAAATAACCCAAACTTGTGACTTAAACTTGCACTATTGTCAGATTAAGAACCTATATTGAGCACTACAACGTAACTCCTTAAAGCATAGGTCGTTTCATATACCCATCCAACCTTCCTTAACTGTATATGAACTCATCTTGAATTATCCACAGCTTTTTGTGACACTTGAGCACTACAACGTAACTCCTTTAAAGTGATAGCTATACTCTATGAGCACAACAACATAACTCCTTACATCAGGTATAACTAGACAACTCAAGTCTTAATCAATGTATGCTCTGTGAGCAACCTCAACTCGAACAAGGATCTCGAAGAATCATGCATCCAACCAACCTCGATATCTTCAAGATACTAAGTACACTCACCCGTGATATTCCACTTCAACTTCAAATAAGTAATAATGAATCATCCTTGTAGTCATAGTTTATAACTTCAAAATTTAGCCATTGTCATTTGATTGTGAATCTTGATCAGGATCTTTTAAGCTATACGTGGTAGTTTTGAAGATGTAGGCCAATAATATTTTTTGTGATTTTGGTGTGGTGAGTTTGAAATATGCCATATAATGCAATTCTAAGGATACTAGAAAATTTTGAGTTTTAGAAAATTTTACGCCAAATTTTGCCGAAAAAATTCGAATTTTGACCTAAAAATTTGAATTTTAGGCCAAAATTTTCATCGTTACACCATAATTTGAATTTAGCGTAAAAATTGACCGTTTAGTCACTCCTCGAAATTAAATTTTACTCAACTTTTCCCGCCAAAAATTGACCGATAGCACAAAGTCGAGAACCCCAAACTCGATATGAGAAAGTCGATAGGAGAAACTCGGTAGCACAAAGTCGATATCCCCAAACTCGATATGAGAAACTCGAGAGGGGAAACTCTAGAAGAGAAACTCGAGAGGAGAAACTCGAGAAGAGAAACTCGAGAGGAGTAACTCGAGAAGCTCACAGAAAGTTGATAAGGTTCATAGAAAGTCGATAGAAGCTTAGAAACTTGATAGACCTAGTGAAACTCGACAATACTTAGAAACTCGAGAGAACTTGTGCAAAGTCGACAGAATCCAGAAAGTCGAGATAACTTGTAACAAACTCGAGATAATCTGAAGAAACTCGACAGGTTTTCTTACAAACTCGAGAGAACTGATGGAGAAACTCGAGAAAACTTTCAAAACTCGAGAGAATTGAAGGAAACTCGAGAAGTCTTTCAGAAACTCGATAGGTTTGAAAGAAACTCGAGAGATTCTAGCCACCGACTTTCTAACTCGAAAGAGGTGACAGAAACTCAAAAATATGTCCAGAAACTCGAGAAACCCCCTGATGAACAGTACCGCCACACCAAAATATCACTTTTTTCACCTCAAAACCCCACGATTCGCCCCTGGTTATCTCTGATGCCAATTGTAATAATCAAGATACATGTTCAGGAGGTCAGGGGAACTCAAAATAAAAGTTAAACATGGTATTATTAGATTAAAGAATTGGGGAGGTGTGTGTGTTTTCTAGAGAGAGAAAGTAGGGTAAACACACACACCTCAAGTTACAAATGAGAATCCCACCCTCCTAGTTGAGACCAGGAGGGTATTTATACTATTTTACAAGCCTAACTTTACTCTAATGGCAAAACTAGACCTTGTACTTAATTACTATTGCAATTCCCGAGTATAACATAACTTTAAAGGCTAACACCTAGATTTCTCATCTATATATACAAGGCTAGGGTTATTCAGTCTTCACTTCTTAGGCACTAGATATAACCCTAAAACCTTTTTCCTTCTTCTCTTGCTTTTGGTCGATCGACATATACCCTCAAGGGGTCGATCCTCACTTGTTTTCTAAACAAAATTGTTTGGTTTAATTGTGTTTACATTACTAGCATAATCTTTAATTCGGTTATAGTACGTGTGTACAAGATTGTGGTATCAACTCATTATAGTTGATATTCTTGGATTGAGATACAAAAAGGTAAGGGGTAACTCGTTAATCCATTTGTTAAAGATTTGAAGAAGATTAAAGTTTGATTCTTGTTCTTGCTAGAATCAAAAGGTACGCGTTTCTTTTATATTCAGTTAATTAATTACATGTATTTGATTCTTACGCTTCCGCTATGTGCTTTAATGATGTTTATATTTGTTTATATAATTGTTATGGCATTAATTCAACAGTGGCATCAAGAGCCGTTAATACTGTGTAATTAATTACTGAAACACATAAAAATTGAATACTTGATTGATTATTGCATGCTTTAAGGTTTCTAGGTTTTAATTTTTTGAAACCCTAAAATTTTTTACTGTTCACCCGACACTGTTCACCGGACACTGTTCATCCAGAAAAAAATAATAATTAGGTTTTTTAAAAATTGTAGAAACCCTAGGTTGCATGCAATGTTTTATGTGTTAATTCATGAATAATTGTTATGTGACATGGAATTGTATGCGTATCTTGGGAAACATGATTAATTGTTAATATGTTTATGTGGATCCATGATGAACGTGCATGTTTGATCATGGATCATATGATTATTATGTAGTAATTGTTACGTGTTTTGTGTTAACATGCTTAATTATGCATATAATTATTAGATTATGCATTTTTTTATTTTGAACTATGTGTGTTCGTGTATATATTTATCTAGAACTTACGCAACCAAATTGTTCGGTGTATGTGATCCATTGGTACCATTAGCTCGAAAACCAATGGGAGTTTTAGATAAACATATACATGATTGTTATTTTATTTAGCATGTTCATTATTTTTGTCGTTTATTTTTATTAATTACTTGTTTGTTTATAAATATTGTTGTGACATGATTGTAAGCAAGGGTAATTTTTCGAATAGAAAATAAACCGGATTAAATAAGGGTGAAATTGGATTTGCTTTTAAGACTTAAAGTCATAAACTTTTGATTGAGTGATGAGTTTTGTACCAATAGTGTGAACGGCTCACCCAGTTTTGACAAACTATAAGAGGGGTATAAGGAGGATTAACATTAAATTGTCAAACCGAAAGAGACGCGTTTTTAATTGACATTTAGTGCTGACATTTGTCTCTCCGCTCCTTTGTGCGTCAATTGGAGCTACCAAGTAGCTATTTTATGTACAAAATCACCTTAAGGGTGAATTGACCTCAATTCCACGCGCCACTTGTTGGTAATTATCTGAATAACTTGGGTCTTTTGACTCATGCAGTAGTAGGATATAGTGGGCGATAATTGTAGGTAATTCTTTGATTGGTGAACCCAATACTTCAATTAAAGCTTTGTTGATTTAAATCTTAGATTAAAATTGGTTAATAAAATTGTTTTGAAAACTTATGATACGAAGATGTGTGCATGCTTCTTCATACATATTTTGATTGACACATCAAAATCAGTACCCTAAAATTTAAGTTCATGCCATCTAATTATAAGAAACACTTGAAGTTGTAATTTAGCTTAAGTGAGACCTTGACTAGATTACAATGACAAGGTAAATTTCCGTTAATGCGTGAGACCATATATGGAGAATTTGCAGTTTCTAAATTAGACGACTTAATTAAGTTGTTAGTGAGACCTAGAAACTTAAGGCATGAGATGGGATGAAACATGCTTACTTTGCAAATTGTATTTGGCAAATGTAAATCCCATAATGATCTAGGAGTCGGAAAATGTTTGCCGATTATTGTTCGACAGATTACCATATTTTGTACTTTCACTACTAGCAGATCAACTGATGTAGTGAAACTATGAAAATTTGGATTCTAGTTTTCAAGAAAATTCAATGATTATATGAATATTTCCTTGAGTATTTTATTTTCTTGAAAAGATTGTATTATCGAAAACACTAAAATTGAATTTTGTAAATTCTTTTAATGTATTAATGCAACGTTAAACCGTAAACGTGGGACATTCTTTTAGTGGTAAATTGATCTACACCCGTAGGGGTTTTTGGCTAGAGTCAACTTTACTAAAAGAATAAACATAGTCTCCTTTCTTTGAGAGAAGAGTGAGACTTAATCCTATTCTTTTTCATGAATGAGAAAGGTAAGATAGAAAAATTAGAATTGTCTAAATTCTAAGAAATAACTCATAGCAAACTTTAATAGTTAAGAAAATTGCACATTTTATGAGTTATTAAATTAGAAGCTAGACTAATTACCGCAAAATTGGTAAATTTATCTAGTTGTTGTGCTTTGATCACTTAAAGATGCTACATACCATTGTGGGGATGGTAGACATATTAAGGAAAAATTGCATGCCCAATTTTCAAGTTAATTGCATTGATGGATAGTCCATCATCTACATAGTAGAATACACTCTTTTTAGTACCTAAGTAATTGTTACGAATGGGTCTTCTCAAAGGTGTAGGAAAGTTAATAGCACACTATTTGCTTTGACTGGTTATGAAACACTTACAATGTTGTCAAATCCAGTGGGAGCATTATGTTGTAATTACTGAATAGTGAATTATTGTAATGATCTGTAATTCAGTGGGAGCTGCAAGCTTTGTCATCTTGGTAGTAACCCAAATTATCTCTAGAATGTCTTGAGATAATTACTTTCCAATTGTAGACACTTGTGGTTTTAAGGATAGTCATGTACGTTTCCTTACTAGACAAGGTGGTTCTATATCTACTAATTATGCTAATATCTATGACACAATCATATTGATCACATAAACAAACGAGTGACGTGTTGTTTATTTGATACATGATATTGTTCCATGTACAAGTGGGAGAAATCTTATATTGTGTGCAAGGTACAACATATAGGAATATGATTTAAAGAACTATCTTGACCGCAAGGTAAGAAACTAACGTTCTAAATTTGACTAATACACCTCTAAGTATAGAAACACTTGTTGTTGAAATTTAGCTTAAGTGAGACCTTGACTAGATTACAACAACAAGGTGAAATTCCATGATTACATGAGACCGTACATGGATAATTACTGTTTCTAAATTAGATACCTATTAGAACAAGTGTCAATAAGGATAATGAGACTACTTCAAAATAAATATTTATGTATTATTGAAATGACATAAATAAATGAAGTAATCTAATACTACTTCAAATTTGAATATTTATGTATTCTTGGAATGTCATAAATATATGAAGTAATAAATTAACTTGAAATTATTATTGAAACCAAATTGTGGTGTTCATGATTACTTTAGCTATAAATATGAAGTCTTTTAATTGTTACAAGACTTATTATAATATAAAGTAAGACGTTAACTTGTTATGTCTTCTTTATTAAGACATATACAAGAAGTCATTGAGTTGATCAATGATTTATAACGTATAGTGGGATTATAACAGTCTATGTCTTCTTGATTGAGACATGGACGATAAGTGACTTAGTTAAAAAGTACTTGTGTTATAAAGCATGCAATTGGCTTGGAAAATCTATTTCACCATTAAGTTGACTTAGTTGGTAAATAGGTAAGCCAGAAGGAGTATGAGTTCATCTTACATATTGTTAGATTGTCTCACAATATTAGTTCTAATGAAATACCTCAAGTTTGTGGTGTGTTCAGTTAGGAGAATCAAGCTCTATTAGTATTGTTTGATTAACGATAACTATAACTTCCTTTCTTCCAAAAGCTATCAAGGTTAGAAAATTGAGTATGGGTAGTATATACTCAATAAGACTCCAACTTAGAAGATTAATAAGACACCATTTATTATGGAATGTGATGTAACACCCCTAAAATTTGGTTCAGCGGAAGACAAAACAAGTTTTTGGGTGCTACGAAATTGGTACACAACACAAGCATAGAAAGCAGGATAACATTATCCGTTTACATAAAACATTTCAAAATCCATATCTTAAGTCTACATTTAACCAAAAGTACTGAAAGTAATTAAAGTAAGGCCCAAAAGAAAAAAAAAAGATAGGTCCCCAAAACATTATCAGAGTTTAGGTTGATCCTTAGCCATACCGTACGCCAAGCCTCCAACAGTAATAGCCAAAGTAAACATCATCAATTACCTGAGAAAATATGCTAAAACTCAGCTAACGCTGGTGAGTTCATAAGTTTTTTCAAATCAAAACATTGGACCAAGATCAGAAATCAAGTATGCTATGAGTGACTAGGTCGCAACCAAACAAACCAAAACCCACACATGGGAGTATTCAATCATAATAATAGTTATCCTATAGGTGCACACTACAGATGTCTATAGGCACATGAGCCCCAAGTAATAGGCACAAAAAGCCCTCATTAATAATTAGGCACAAAAAGCCCTTGTATATAATAACCATAGTCAACTAGCATAGCAATATATCAAAACATAAAATAACAGTTGGTCCCGTTCAAAATGGTTTTGCATGTTTTCTCCCCCATGTTTAATAAAACATTAATAAGAGTAAAAGTGGGGCTATGAAACTCACCTCAAGCAAGCAAAGCACAAACAAGATCTACAGAAGCAAAGTAATCGGCAGCTCTCAAGTATCGGCACTCACGGAACTCGGCACAACCTAATAATGTAAACTCACCTTAACATAATCTCCAAATGTAAAAGTTCCAAAATTTAACTATCCCAAGTATATTCCTTTTTAAATTCCAAAATCTCTTTCTTATATTAGTTACTGGCGTTTGGTATCGACGGGTGTGTAGTGGTGACACGACATGACTCAAGTGTACTCATGCCACATAAAGACTAAAACCTAAACAATTCACAAACAAGGACGTATGACTAAGTTTTGATTTGACAAGTTATGCGGATAGATTGTCGGGTTCTTATCGAGTTCGTCAACTCGATAAGTCTCGTAATTCCTTGGTTTAATTTATCAATCCAAAACTCAATAATCATACTTGATAAGTCATAAGGATGAATTGCTCGTTAATAAATTCCTTCCGACATGCTTATTGGGCTCTTATTGGACTCGTCAGCCCAATAAGTCCGATAACCATGTGGGTCGGGTTTATTAACATCAACTAATCCGAGACTTGACACCAAATCCACAAAACATAAATATTTCCAATAATGGGACTCCTCGATTTGTGTGCCCTCGAAATAATAAATAACTCGCACTTATTACTTTTTACTTGTAAAAATATTAAATAACGTCTTACGCGTCTTTTAACTTTTCCTTTTTAACCTTTAAAATATTAAGTAACCAAATGTTCGTTAATTAATATTTTTAGGTTACCGTTTAATAGAGTCATTTAAATTTCTACGAGTCATTATATATTTCGAGTCACATTTCCAATTTTATATCATACTCGGGTCAAAGTCAATCCTCACAAGTCCAATATCAATAATCAAGTCTAAGTAGTTCTTTTGGCTTGTCGAGGCCGCAATGAGACTAGTAAGTCTCGGCGATTCTCGACTTGGCTCAAACAACATATCTCATATATATTTATAACAACTTTGCCGCAATACCAATCAACCTCCAACAAAATTTTAACGGCCAAAAATACCTACGGCGCGTCATCTACTAACTCCGCCCGTATTTCAATCACAACAACAATAACCAGAATCAAGTAACTAGGCCGAGACCCTAATGGTCTCGGCTCCATCTCTTGGCACTACAATAACCATATCGACTCTAACTCTCTTCTCGACAATAGTTTCCAATAGCCTCAAAATAACCAATAATAACAACAACAATAATTCCAACAGTCACATTGTTATAACAAATGTGTAACCACCAAATCCAAATAAGTGAACAATCCAAATTCGACCACAATAACTGATGAAGCCGAGGGTTTTACCATACCCTCGGTTCGAGTGAACCAGCCCACAACACTAACAATAACGACATACAAGACTCGACTCGACTACTTCCATAACTAGTTAAAGGACCACGGTTTGACACTACACAACCAAGAAAGATACCAAACGATTTTTATTGATTCTTTAGTGTTGAAGAATCTTTAACCCCATCTAGGATGTGTTTTACAAACATCATTGATAACATACAGCGAAATTAACAAGAACAATGATGCTTAACAAGGTTGTAATTTATTTGATCAAGGCACCTTCTTTATTCATAAATAATAAACTAAACTATTACAAACGTGTATAATCACATATTTCTACTCGACTCTCATTGAGAGATCTACATTTTTCTATGATTCATACTGCCGCCCTAACACCCTTTATAAATAGGGTTTACAACGAAAACCTAACTTTCTCAGGAAGCTATCTAAGTTATTACATTAAGACCCTGTCGTTTCATTTATCTTCATTTAGGCATATGTAGTTTTGTAATCATCAAATTATAATTCTCAACAATCTTCCCCTATTTGATATTAAAAAACTATCCCTATGAAACAATCTTCAATACTTCCTTGAGGTCTTCTTGAACATGTCACCACACATAACAAGCTGCAAATCAATCAGTAATAAAATAATCGAATCAGTTGCCTCCAATTCACTACATGCAAATGACGACAGAATCACACTGCTCACTTGCATAAGTGAATAACGACAAATAACCACATGAACAAATGACGACAGAATCTCACTGCTCACTTGCACAAATGATTAACGACAAATCAATCAATCATCTTCCCCTTTTTGTAATCATCGAATAGGGGTCTTCCATGCAACTTGAATAAAAAATGCTTCCCCTTAAGTGGTGCATGTAGATGGTTAAACATCGAATCAACAAACTTCCCCTGAAGCCAATATGTTTACCATCTCTTGAATCACAAACTCCATAGGCTTTATGAAATGATTACTGATGAAGAAAACCGAGTATAACGAACTTGATGAAGAAGTTGAATTTCCCAAACTCGCGTCTTATATCTTGCACTATCCACGTGACTCCAAACTCATCCTAAAAGTAGGTCGCAACCTCTTGATAAATCCTCAACTATATGAGACACTGAGCACTACAACGTAACTCCTAAAAGTGATAGCAAATGTGAGCATTAAGCACCCTAGATTATAGATCACACACTTTTGCTAGATTCATCAAGACTTTGTCACCGCATTAACGCACAAACAAGTTATCTCCAAAGTGTAACACCCACTTTGAGATATGATAAGAACACGCACCTGTGAAACTCAACTACAACATCAAATAAACCATATTCACTTTTCTTCTTCAAATAATCACCAAAACAAGCCATAAAATAAAGAATAAATCGCGATCCAAAACTGTTCCAGCAGTATTAACCAAGAAACGCATCAGTATTAACGAACACCGAGAGCAGTATTAACATATTCCAAGAGCAGACTTAACCACCAAACGAGCAGTATTAAAATAGGAGACCAGAATTAACCACTGACCAGAATTAATTCACAACAGTCTCCAATCAATTTACATAACAGAATTAACTTATACACCAATCAGAATTAATAACCAATCGTACCATGATCTGACAACCGGTCCCACTCATATCATTGATCAATATTGCTACCCACGAATAAATGCAGTACAAGGTAGTAATTTTGCTCCACAACCGACAGATCAATTAATATGCCATCGACAAATCAGCATTAACCCTATAATTGATTAACAACAAACGACAAACAGATCAGCCATACAGTACGAGATTGAATTTAAATAATCACAGCCCCTCGTGAAGACTTTGACCAATGAAATCACTCCAATTAATATATCGGACCAATGAGATTAAAATAATCAACCTTATGACAACCAATCAACATCAACCATAAATGACAATCATCAATTTATACGCAGCAACAAACCATTTAATTTACCGACCGATTAAATGTAGTACGAGGTATGATTTTTGAATATACAATCAGATCTGATCTTATCGATACCAAAAAAAAAAAAAAAAAAAAACCTCACGAATTTTTTCAGATCTGCTCCTTTCTTTGAATCTGCTCCATCACCAACAGTAACAACCTTGTAGATCCTAGATATCGAGAGCAACCCTCTCTGATACCACTTGTTGAAGAATCTTTAACCCCGTCTAGGATGTGTTCTACAAACATCATTGATAACATACAACAGAATTAACAAGAACAATGATGCTTAACAAGGTTGTAATTTATTTGATCAAGGCACCTTCTTTATTCATAAATAATAAACTAAACTACTACAAACGTGTATAATCACACGTTTCTACTCGACTCTCATTGAGAGATCTACATTTTTCTATGATTCATACTGCCGCCCTAACACCCTTTATAAATAGGGTTTACAATGAAAACCTAACTTTCTCAGGAAGCTATCTAAATTATTACATTAAGACCCTATTGTTTCATTTGTCTTCATTTAGGCATATGTAGTTTTGTAATCATCAAATTATAATTCCCAACATTTAGTTAACGAAAACATAAACCCAACATCAAGATTAAAACTGAGTTGACTCGTATACGAGTCAACTCGCGCGTGGAGTTGCGTGACCTACCTTTTC
This sequence comes from Artemisia tridentata subsp. tridentata, assembly GCA_021014915.2. NCBI lineage: Eukaryota > Viridiplantae > Streptophyta > Magnoliopsida > Asterales > Asteraceae > Artemisia > Artemisia tridentata. The sequence goes on along the minus strand of CP139501.1, from coordinate 319,103,501 downwards.
TTCAAGATCTATTTGCGTGGGGTGTTTGTAGTGGTGGTGGTGACGGTTTTCAGTGGCGGTGTGAAGCAACAAGGTGGTGATGGAGCTTTTGGTGGCGCGTGTGATATAAGAGATGAAAGAGGAGATGGTGGTGATCATTTTGGTGGTGGCGATGAGGTGATAGGAGTGGCGGTGGTGTGGGGTTGCAGCGGCGGCGGCTCAAAAGAGGGGAGGAGTGATATATTTTTAGGTTTAGGGTAAAATGAAAAGGGATAAGGGGTGTAATAGGGTTTTATTGCAAGAGGGATCTTGTGTGCAACTATTTTAAGTGGGGGAGGGGGCCGGTTGCAAGAACCCACAAGGACCTTCGGTGAAATTTTTATAAACTTTCCTGAAAACACACGTTATGGCTCGTAAATAATATCGAACGTCACCAAATATTTTATAAGTCGCGCCGATAGTCTTAAAATCGTTTTTCCATAAATTTAGACTATAAACACGTCTATATTAAATATACTTGCCACGATTCGTTTATTTCTCGATTTATTAGGTTTTCTAGTGCCGACTCACAGAGTGCCTTACTGGGTTCACAAAGGAATACTCGTCATATTATAAAAATCCACGATATAGAAACCAAAATCCGGATAAAATATCCAACACATCCAAAAGTGATTACAAGAGATAAAATATTCATTTTAAAAATGTAATGCGGTAATTTGAAAAAGGCTCCTGAATTTACCAGTTGTCACAGCCGATTCGTTTGAAAAGAGATGTGGGTACTTTCGCTTTATCTCGTCCTCACGTTCCCATGTAAACTCAGGACCATGAAGTGAGTTCCATCGGACCTTAACGATAGAAATGCGACTATGTTTCAGTCGTTTAACTTCACGATCCAAAACTTCGACTGGTTCCTCAATAAAGTTTAAGTTCTCGTCTATCCGGATTTCTCTCAAAGGTAATAACCGGGGTTTCGTCAGAAAGACATTTCTTCAAGTTACATACATGAAACACGTTGTGCACATTACTCAGTTCTGGTGGTAACTCGAGTCGATAGGCTACCGGTCTGATTCTGTCAAGAATTTGGAATGGTCCAATGTAACAAGGATTGAGTTTTCCGCGCTTGCCGAAACGTATCACCCCTTTCCATGGTGAGACTTTTAACATGACCCTGTCTCTGACCTGGAATTCGAGAGGTTTACGTCTCTTGTCGGCATAACTCTTTTGTCGATCTTGTGCAACTTGCAAACGGTTTCGGATTTGAACTATCTTCTCGGTCGTTTCTAGGACAAGTTCGGGACCAGTAAGTTGACTGTCGCCAACCTCAGCCCAACAGATCGGGGATCGGCATTTTCAGCCATACAATGCCTCAAAAGGTGTGGCCTTAATGCTGGCATGATAGCTATTGTTGTAGGAAAATTCGGCCAAAGGCAAGTATCTCTCCCAGCCTTTTCCGAAATCTATAACATAGGCTCGTAGCATATCTTCCAACATCTGGACAGTCCTCTCCTTGGCCGTCTTTTTGGGGATGATAGGCAGTACTCATATCGAGGTTTGACCCCATGACCGTCTGGAGTGACTTCCAAAAATTTGACGTGAAACGACTGTCTCGATCCGAGATAATCGATATTGGCACACCATGTCGAGAAACAATTTCTTTCAGATATAGTCTTGCAAGTTTATCCATACTGTCGTTTTCACTGATTGCAAGAAAGTGAGCGGATTTAGTGAGTCGATCTACTATTACCCAAATAGTATCACAACCACTAGCTGTTCTGGGTAGTTTAGTGATGAAGTCCATGGTGATCCGCTCCCATTTCCAAACAGGGAGTTCAGGTTGTATCAATAACCCTGACGGTCTCTGATGTTCAGCCTTCACCTTCGCACATGTTAGGCACTTGCTGACATACAGGGCTATTTCGGCCTTCATGTTAGGCCACCAATACAGTTTCTTCAGGTCTTGGTACATTTTATCAGATCCGGGATGAATTGAGTATTTTGATTTATGCGACTCGTGCATAATCAACTCACGAATTCCTCCATAAAGTGGTACCCTGCTCCTGTCCCCAAAACATAAGGTTCCATCGGAACGCTTTACAAAGCCATTTTGTTTTCTACCATTCTATAAAGGTTTTCGTGCGTCGTTCTTCCTTTAATGCTTCAGCTTAGGCTTCAAGAATTTGAGATGGTAACGGTGAACTAATAGTCATTCCCAAGGATCTGACTCGCAACGGTGGTATTCTTTCCTTTCGACTAAGAGCATCAGCAACAACGTTTGCCTTACCGGGATGATAGCGAATTTCACAGTCGTAATCACTGAGCAGTTCTAACCAGCGACGATGCCTCATGTTCAGCTCTTTCTAGTCCAAGATATGTTGCAAACTTTTATGATCGGTATACACAATGCACTTCGTGCCGTACAGATAATGTCTCCATATTCTGAGTGCGAATACTACTGCACCCAATTCCAGATCATGTGTTGTGTAGTTTTTCTCATGGGTCTTAAGCTGTCGCGAAGCATATGCTATCACTTTCTCCCATTGCATCAGGACAGCTCCCAAACCCTTGTGCGAAGCGTCGCAGTACACGACGAAGTCTTCGCTTCCTTCAGGTAAGGCTAGGATAGGTGCACTCCACAACTTTTCTTTCAACAATTGAAACGCTTCTTCTTCATCTTCTCCCCATTCGTACTTTACGTTCTTCTGGGTTAGCTTAGTTAGAGGCTTGGCTATTTTAGAGAATCCCTCGATGAATCTCTGATAATAACCAGCTAGACCCAAAAATTGACGAACTTCAGTTGAGGTTTTTGGGCCGGCCCATTCCTTGAAGGACTCGATCTTCGCGGGATCCACGTGAATTAATTCCCTGACTGTCAATCACGTGGCCCAAAAATTGTACGGTAGAGATACAAAATTCACACTTCGAGAATTTGGCGTACAGTTGTTCCTGCTTCAGTAATTCCAAGATAAGCCTTAGATGCTCTTCATGCTCCTCTTTACTCTTGGAATAGATCAGGATATCGTCAATGAATACTATCACAAACTTATCCAAATAGGGCTTGCACACTCGGTTCATGAGATCCATGAAAACTGCTGGTGCGTTGGTTAAACCGAAAGGCATCACTTGGAACTCGTAATGACCATAACGAGTTCTGAACGCAGTCTTTGGGACATCTTCTTCTCAAACTCTGAATTGGTGATATCCAGATCGTAGATCAATCTTTGAGTAAACACTCGACCCTTGGAGTTGATCGAACAGATCGTCGGTCCTGGGTAGAGGATATCGGTTCTTCACTGTCAATTTGTTCAGCTCTCGATAGTCAATGCACATGTGAAAAGATCCATCCTTCTTATTTACAAACAATAATGGAGCTCCCCAAGGTGACGAACTTGGTCGTATGAATCCCTTTTTTGACAATTCTGCCAATTGCTTCGACAGTTCTTCCAACTCGGTAGGGGCGAGGTGGTAGGGTGCTCGGGCTACAGGTGCAGCTCCAGGTATCAATTCGATCTGAAATTCAACTTGTCTCACTAGTGGAATTCCAGGTAAGTCATCTGGGAATACTTCCGGAAAGTCTCGGACGATGGTACATCTTCAATACGTTTCCCGCTCTTCTCTTTTCCTTTACTTTCAGAAATCCGGGCCAAGAAGAGGTAACACCCTTTTTCTACGTACTTCTGTGCCTTAGTACAAGAGATCATGTTCAATCTGGAGGGACCGCCACGATCACTCCTATCTCCTTGTATGTTCAAGACTTCTCTTCCGTAGGGCACACGAACAATTTTCTTGTCGCAGATGATATTAGCATGATACTTGGATAACCAATCCATGCCAATGATGACATCGAAACTGCCTAAGGTGACGGGTAAGAGATCGATGTCGAAAGGATGGTTTAAGAAATTCAGCGTACAACTACGAATAATGGTGTCTATCTTTTCAATGTTCCCATTTGCTAACTCTACATTATACTCAATACCTAAGGCTGTCGGGGATTTTTGAGCAAGGACATAAATGTAGTTGATACAAAACTCCTATCGGCACTGGTATCAAACAATATAGAAGCATAACGGTTTTTGAGAAGGAACGTACCAGTAACAACATTCGGGTCATCCTTGATCTCCTTCCCAATAACATACACCCTTCCTTGGGCTGCTCCCACTTCTCCCTGCTGGTTCCTAGTGCCTTGGTTTCCCCGCTTTCCTCCTGTTCCTAGATTACCATGATTATGCCCATATCCTCCCGTACCTCGATTCCCATGATTTCCCCCATTTCCTGGGTTTCCTTGGTTCCACTGCTTACGATACTCATTCCTGTAGTGTCCCCTTTTCCCACATCCATAACAGGTGACACTAGCCTTTCAATCCATTCCCGGAGTTGTCTGCACCGTGGCTAGGGGTCGGGATCTGCAGTCTTTGGCTTTGTATCCTATTTTTGAGCAGTTGTTGCACACCACAGTACATGGCCCGTGGTGATAACGATTACAACGGTTACATTTTGGCTAATTCCCCTTATAACCCTTCTTCTCCCCATCAGTAATAGCATAAACCTTGGCGACCTCTTGCCGTTTGTTCTGGTGATCATTACCCTTAGGCTGATCCTCCTTTTTCCTCTTATCGTTCTTCCCCTTTTCCGCACATTCAAGAACTAGTGAATAAATTAAACGTTGAGCTATCGTGATGGCTTCATGGAGATTAGTTGGGTTTGCAGCAATCACATCATTCCTAGTAAGCCAGTGGTAACCCATCAGTGTAGCGCTCAATCTTGAGTGCCTCAGTACGAACCATCTCGGGGCAAAGTAGTGACAATTCTTGGAAATGACAGTTGTAAGTTGTCATGTCAGTACCTTTCACCTTATGATTCCAAAATTCAATTTCCAATTTCTTAACCTCATTCCGTGGACAGTAGGTCTTAATCAACAAGGCCTTGAACTGATCCCACGTCATAGCATAAGCCACCTCACTCCCAACAGATTTGAGGTAGTTGTTCCACCAAGTTAATGCTTCGTCTTTCAAACAGAGGGTGGCATACTTTACCTTGGTATTTTCCTCACAGTTACTAAAAACGAATACTGACTCGATTTTCTCCATCCACCTCATTAGCACAACAACTCCTTCGGTTCCGCCAAGCTCAGTTGGCCCACTAGTCCGAAATTTTTTATAAGTACAACCCCGGTTTCTGGCAGGTGGTGGAGTTCCAGCAGAGGTATTTGAGTGATTAGACTCAGCTAAGATTTCAGCAACACGCTGAGCCACAAGTTGCTCAATTAGAGCTTGATTCATAGGAGGGGTGTTTGGTGGAGTTTGACCATTGACACCCTGATCATTCAGATTCTATTCTTCATTAGTTGGGTTGTTGGTATTTTGGTTGTCGGTATTCTGACCATAAAGATTTCGAACTAGACGCCGGCCTCGACGACCGGTGTTGACAGCAGCAGGCCCTGTTCGGGTGGTCCTGGCTGGGTTTCGTCTTGGAGCCATTGATCTGAATAGCAAGATAAGAGATTCATGAGATTCCAAACAATGTATTATATCATACCAGAAAGTGATCATCACAAAGTTGAATACCAACACGAACACCAATCACAACAACAGGAATACTATTTCGTTCATATCACAAACAATACATGCTCAAAATCATATTTCTCAAAAGTTCTCATTCATAATAACATTAGTAACGATACAAGTTTCTCGAAGTACAACGGAAAGAAAGGATAACTGATCATCATAGACGATACTGATAACTAAAGATAGCTAATAGCACTACATCTCTAACTAAGGACTCCTTAGTTTAGGGATGGTACAACAGTCATAAGTCTAAGTACAACTAGCCACGAGCTCGGTGAATCTCTCTCAAAGCAGCCTCTAGGTCGGCCATCTGTCTCCACACAGATGAGATCTCAATGCGGTCCGCCTCACGGTCTCTCCTGAGCTGATCGATCATAGTCTGCTGCGCTGTGACCCTACGCCAAAGGGCTCTGTCGGTGTCTCACGCAGTCAAGTGACCTCTCTAAAAATCTCGGAATGCATCACGCCAATCCAACAGGTCACGCCTCAGTGATGTGGTCCTGCCATATAGTACGCCCATGTCTCTCTCAATCTCTCTGAATCTCGCTGCTGACACACCCACTAGTCGATCAGATATCTGACTAATCCTCTCCTCGTAGGCGGCGATCTGCCCCCAAATCTGACCCATCTCTCCATGGGCTGCTGCCTCTGAGGTAACCTCTGATGGAGTGCCCGGGGGTGGCGGACCCTCTGGCGTAGGTGAGTGAGGAGGTGAGGCCAGCTCGAAAGAATGCTCTGGAGAATCGGGCTCCAGCAGGTGATCGGGAGAGTCTGGTCCAGGTGAGTGCACTAAGGGTGCAAGTCTATGATCTAGTAGAATGGCCTCATCTGGATCAACCTCCTCCTCCTCCTGAGGTTCTCCCTCAGTGTCATCGTCCTCAACCTCGGAATCTGGGTCACTGAAGTGATGTCTCTGTGGAATACGTGAATCATGTGATGATGCAGTAGGTGATCGAGGTCTTCGGTGGGATGATGATGCAAGTGGTGATGACAAAAGAGAGTGAGCTGGGACATGCATGGGTGGCAATGGTGATCGCATCAACATGTGATTAGTGCTGCCGGCAAGCCGAGGAGTCTGAGCTCGGGCTAATGCCTGGTGTAGAGTAAGTTGTCGCAAGGAGCTAGGGCGACCAGCTGATGTGATGGCTGAGTAGTAAGTGGAGTATGTGGTACAGGAGCAACTGATGATGATGGCTGAAGAGTGAGTGAAGTTGTGGCACAGGAGCAACTGGTGATGGAGATGTGAGAGCTGAGTGTCGAACGATCGCATAAGGATCGTCCTGAGCTGATGTCATCATAGTCCGCGTTAAGCGGGATGCAGGAGTAAGAATCTCCTCACAGACATCATGTGCTAACGAATGCATCGTCTGTGACAACGGCATAGGGAAAGTATAAGCGTACAAGAATAGATAACCTCATAAACCAAAATCATAACAAGATTTCTCCAACATTCAAAAATCATCAACTACATTCAAACCAAGTACTCTAGAAATACCGCATTATTCTAAACATGCTCAAACAAATACCGCATAAGTCATAAAGTATCATTCTCGTGTATCACCAAGATCTCACACATAAGTACTAAATATAAACCAATCATAACTCATAATCATAATATTGCAGTTCTCAATTCATGCGGCTTCGGCTTGGCTGGCTGGCATGTCTTGGTCAAGGATCAATTTTGAAAAATGGTTATAGTCTAGGTTCTTGATAAGTACCCAGTTATCTATAACCTTGAGCTCTGATACCTATCTGTAACACTGATAACGCCTAAATCTAACATGTTTTTGATAGCATTATTGGTAGTTTTATATATGTTTTGTGGTTATATTTATATGCTTTTGTTACTAAATCGTACCAAAGTGTGTTTGCAAAGCATTTGTAGCCAAAGACAGGAAAATGGATGGAAAAGATGCAAAAATGAGGAAAAAGGAAGTATTTGAGATTGCATGTGAATCTTGTGTCAAGTTCTGCTCCGTAAGGTACTTCAATGAGTTAAAGTCCGAGTAGTCGAGTTAATAAGCTTAAGGATGAAGGGAAAGATCAAAGAATCAAGAGCTACAACCGAGAAACAAGTCGTACGCAAAAGTCCAAGAAATAGGTTCATCAGCCATAGCCATCCGATCGGTCGCCGCCCGCAACCGATTCGGATGGAGTGAATTTGGATTTACCGAGAAGACCAACCGATCGGTAGACCATTCTATCCGATCGGTTGGAAGTCGCTGTTTGACCCAAAACTTCTTTATTAAGGATTGTGACTTTATAAATCCGGTTCTAGGTCCTTCTTTTCAGTATTCTAACCATTCAATACTACTTGGAGAGCAAGAGAAGCATTTATGCACTTAGACCCTTGGTTAGAGCAATTTATGGAACCATTTGTTGAGTATTTATATACCAATCAATCTAGAGTGCTAGAGAGAGAGAGAAAGAACCATTCACAGAAAAATACTCAGAAATTCGTCCATAAGTCCAGGAGAAGGGAGAAAGTCGATTATACCAATTTCATTGCTTGTGGAATCATTGTCTTTCACTTGTAATCTTATTTCCAAATCATTGTAAGACTTTCAATCATGGTTTCTAATGTTCAAAGTATTGAGTTTACATTTATGTTTGCTATGAGTGGCTAGTGCCTTTGTGCACTTGCTTAGATGATGTGTATTATTCATTGATGGGCATATGATTGTGATAACATGTTTTAATTCAATTTCAAGTCAATTCTAAGAACCAATTGTGATAAAGTTTCATAGTGACATTTGGGTAATCAAGTTTAACTAGTGCTAGTAATCTTAAGGGTTGAAAGAACTATTGTTATTCCACTAGTTATAATCATTTGTCTATGAATGATTGTTGTTTTCCACTATTCTTGATTAAACAAAGGAACTTAATTGTGATTGTAATGAAAATGCTTTTGTCTATCAAAACGGATTGATTTTAAACCACTTTAAAGGTCGAGAGATTAATAGTTTGCTTTCAATTGTGACCTTTTGTCTATAATCGGTTACCTTTTGTATTGACCATTTCCTAAGCTTGTTTGATTAGACAAAAGATTGTTTTTTGTGTTTGGGGAACACCAACTCATGAACCTTGAATTGATCTTGAATTGATTGGTTAAACTTAATGCTTGTTTTTATAAATCAAAATCTTGACGAAGGTTTAATTTGTAGAAACAATAGATTAGTGTCAAAACTAATTATTACAACCAACATGTTTTCCAAAGTTATCACAATCATATTAGTCAATTGTAGTACACTAGTCTAAGCAAGTGTAGTTTTTAATCATTTGAATTTTCATCATATCATTACTACTTATTTGAGATAGTTGCTTTTAACTTACAATTCGATTCACTACACAAATCCCTGCGAACGATCCCGACTTACCATCAAAATCTTGCTACAACGGACGAGTATACTTGCTCGTATGTGTTGTTATTAGATTCGGTAATTCACCCCCTTATAAATTTAAAACTTGCACCGAACCGGGCACATCAAGTTTTTGGCGCCGCTGCCGGGGATTTTGATCGTGTTTCTGTATGTTTTAGTCCAATTTTCATTTAGTTAGTTTTCGTAAAAAAAAAAAAAAAAAAAAAAAGTTTTACCGAGCTGCCCATCCGATCGGTTGTTCATCCATCCGATCGGTTTTCCAAAATTTTCATTTACCGAGAGAACCATCCGATCGGCGGACACTTCCATCCGATCGGATCCTTCAAATCAAATTTACCGAGAGATCTATCCGATCGGTAGACTGCTCTATCCGATCGGTTGGACGATTCTGATCTTTTCAAATTGTTTTCATTCTTTGCTCGTTTGTTTAGACATTGCCTCGATTCGTTGGGGAATTGTATGAACACTCGATCAACTGGAGTAGAACCAATTCCACCACTTTTCAATCCCGAAAGTTTGATTCGAACAAGATCTAGAAGAAGAAGAAGAATACCCTTTGTTCCACTAGCCAATCGTGTACCAAGAGTACCAAACCCAACTTTTGATAACCTTTTTGAAGCCAAGGTCGTTTATAACCCATTCACTGATCAACCTTTTCCCATGGCTGACGATAGACCCATGTGGGAAGCAAACCGAGCCGTAGCACCCACTCCTTGAGCTGCTATTGTTGCTGTCAACTTAGGTGACAATTTCACCGTGAAAGGTCACCATCTTTCTATGATCAAAGACCGTCAATTCGATGGCCGTTCGAGGGCCGATCCTCACAAACACGTTGCCGAATTCATTGAAATTTGTGGCATGTTCCGATACGGAGATACAAATGTTGATGCCATTAAACTCAAACTTTTTCCGTCATCACTTGCTGGAGATGCAAAAGTGTGGTATAACGAATTAACACCAGGAATCATCACTACTTGGGAGGAGATGAGGCAAGCTTTTGTATGCCGATTCTTTCCACCTGCAATGTTTGATCGACTCATGGGAGAAATTCGTGCTTTACACAAAAATCCTAACGAATCACTCGTCGAAGCCTGGCTTCGTATGAAGGATTTACTTCGAAGTTGTCATGGACATGGTTTAGGACGAGGAACCATTATCCAAATCTTTTACCATGGACTTGATGAAACATCTCAAGGAATTCTTGACGCTAGAGGAATTTTTCTTTATAAGACTCCTAACCAGGCATACCAATTGCTTGAAGACCGAGTTCTTCTCAAACTCGACTGGTCAAAAGATGCCAAGACAAAACCCTTAAGAAAAACCGTTGCTTTTGCCGAAAGTTCTGATTCATCTAAACTCATGGAGAAAATGGAAACCTTGGTTTCCAAAATCGATTCGCAATACAAAGATCTTAGAGGAGAGATGAAAGAAATGCGAGATGGTTGTAACAACTGTGGAGGTAACCACCCATCATCTGAATGCGATGATCAACCTATGGATCAACCAAAAGAAGGAGAAGCTAATTACATCCAAGGAGGATACCGAGGAGGAGGATATCGTGGAAATTATTACGGACGAAACTCTGCTAGTTGGCAAGATCGCCGACAAAGGGATAACAACCATGAGTCCCAACCAAAAGTAGAGAACCAAACCTCACAAAATTCCGACAAGAAACCTGAAGAAACAGATTTTGAAAAAATGATGAGAGAATTCGTCACTGCTCAAAAATCAACCAACGAGTTCGTCAAGAATCAATTTTTCAATCTCAAGACCAAAGTTGAGCAAGGTCAGAAAAATCATAAAGCATCTATCCAAGATCTTAAAAACAAATTTGGTAGACTCTCTGATCAAATTTCTTCCCGACCATCAGGTTCGTTGCCTAGTAACACCCAAACCAACCCAAAACCATCATCATCGAATGATAAGACTTATCGTCCACCATAAACCAGAAATGAGCATATCAATGCTGTATTCACAAGAAGTGGCCTGTCTTATGATCCACCACCCAACCCAAACAACACCACAACTATCAATTTCGATAGTGAGGATGAAGATGAAGAATCCAAGAAGGAAAATACACCAAAAACACCACCCAAACCCAAACCCAAACCACCAGTTAAGGCTTACACTCCAAAAATTCCATATCCTCAGAGCCTTAAGAAAGAAAGAATGGAGGAGCGTTATAAGAAGTTTGTTGAAATAATCAAAGAAGTTAGACTCAATGTACCCCTCATTGATGTTTTAGCCGGAATGCCCAATTACGGGAAATTTTTGAAAGAACTTCTTAACAACAAGAACAAGTTGGAGCAAATATCCGCTACCTTTCTCAATGAAGAATGTTCAGCTATTGTTCAAAACAAAATTCCACAAAAACTCGGAGATCCCGGAAGTTTTCTGATTCCATGCATATTAGGAAACAACATCACATGCGATGCTTTAGCCGACTTAGGTGCGAGTATTAATTTGATGCCCTATTCGCTGTATACGAAACTTTCAATCAATACCTTGAAACCCACAAGGATGAGTATCCGATTAGCTAATCATACTTACCAATATCCTGTTGGTATTGCTGAGAATATGCTTGTCCAAGTAGGTAAATTCATTTTTCCCGTGGATTTTGTGATTTTAGAAATGGAGGAAGATAGTAGAGTACCCCTTATTTTAGGAAGACCTTTTCTAAACACCGCTGATGCGATCATCAAAGTAAAAGGAAAAGAACTCAATCTTGGAGTTGGAGAGGATAGAATCACCTTTTTAATCGATAAAGCAATGAAATATCCACATTCCAGTGATGACACTTGCTTTAACATTGATGTAATCGATGAAGTCACTGAGGAAGAATTGGATGCATTACTTGAAGATTCTGATCCATTCATGACTATTTCAGAGAAGATTAGTGAAACAACTTTTGATAAAGAATTCACTGATTTTATGGAAGTAAAGATTGATGAAGAAGAAGAAGAAGAAGAAGAAGAAGAAGGAGAGATAATAGAAGAAGATTTTGAGGAAATCAGTTTTAATGATCAAATGAGGATCAAAACATCACTTCAAGAACCACCGACTGATCTTGAGTTGAAACCACTTCCCGAAAATCTTGAGTATGCTTACTTGGAAGACAATTCGCTACTTCCAGTAGTCATATCTTCGTTGTTCAATGATTTTGAGAAAGAATGTCTGATTTCAGTTCTTAAGAAGCATAAAGAAGCTTTTGCGTGGAAAACTTCTGACATCCCAGGAATCAGTCCTGATTTTTGCAAACACAAAATCAATTTCGAAGAAGATGCCAAACCAGTTGTAGAAAGACAACGTCGACTCAACCCCAACATGAAAGAAGTTGTTAAAAAAGAAATCATCAAACTTCTTAATGTAGGTATCATTTACCCCATCGAGGATAGTCCTTGGGTGAGTCCTGTTCATTGTGTTCCGAAAAAAGGAGGAGTGACTGTTGTGACCAACGAACGAAACGAACTAGTTCCTACTAGAACTGTCACCGGATGGAGAGTATGTATTGATTACAGAAAATTAAATAAAGCCACCAGAAAAGATCATTTTCCTTTGCCTTTCATGGATCAAATGCTTGAGAGATTAGCAGGAAACAAATACTTTTGTTTTCTCGATGGTTTTTCAGGATATTTTCAAATTCCTATTGATCCAGCTGATCAAGAAAAGACCACATTCACATGTCCCTTTGGAACTTACGCTTATCGGCGTATGCCTTTTGGATTATGTAATGCTCCCGCGACTTTTCAAAGATGTATGATTGCCATATTCCAAGATATGCTTGAAACGTCTATGGAAGTTTTCATGGATGACTTTTCAGTTTTCGGAAGCTCATTCGAAGCTTGCCTTTCTAACCTCGATAAAATGCTTGAAAGATGTAAAGCTGCACATCTTGTTCTCAATTGGGAGAAGTGTCATTTCATGGTAACCGAAGGAATTGTGTTAGGACACAAAATTTCCAGCGCAGGAATGGAGGTTGACAAAGCAAAGATCGATGTCATTACCAAATTACCACCCCCAACTAACGTTAAAGCCGTTAGAAGTTTCCTAGGACATGCAGGATTTTACCATCGTTTCATTAAGGATTTTTCCAAAACATCTCGTCTAATGACGAAACTTCTTGAAAAAGATGCTGTTTTCGATTTTAATGCAGACTGTATGAAAGCATTTGAAGCATTGAAAACACAACTGACTAGTGCACCCATTATGGTTTCCCCTGATTGGTCACTACCATTCGAGCTTATGTGCGATGCAAGCGATTTTGCTGTTGGAGCTGTATTAGGACAACGAGAAGAGAAACATTTTCGTCCTATATACTTTGCCAGCAAAACACTCAACAATGCTCAACAGAATTACACAGTTACAGAGAAAGAATTGTTAGCCGTTGTTTTCGCTTTCGATAAATTCAGATCATACCTTGTACTTTCGAAAACAATCGTGTTCACCGATCATTCAGCGTTAAAATATCTGTTTAAGAAGCAAGATGCCAAACCGCGTCTCATCCGATGGATTTTACTACTCCAAGAATTCGATATCGAAATCAAAGATAAGAAAGGAGCAGAAAATCTAGCCGCTGATCATCTATCTCGTTTAGAAAATCCAAATCTGGAAGAGTTAAAAGAAGATGAGATTGACGATTATTTTTCGGATGAAACACTCATGACTGTTGATACAGATGATGAGAACGAAATTCCATGGTTTGCCAATTATGCAAATTATCTCGTTGGAGGAATTCTAAAGAAAGGATTAACTCATGCCCAACGAAGTAAATTCTTTTCGGATCTTAAACATTATTATTGGGAAGAACCTTATCTTTTCAAAATGTGTCCCGATGGGATGATTAGAAGATGTGTTTATGGTTCTGAAACAAGAAGAATTCTCGATGAATGTCATCATGGCCCAACTGGGGGACATTATGGTCCTTCTACCACCGCTAAAAAAGTCTTTGATGCTGGATTCTATTGGCCGACTATTTTTAAAGAAGCCCATACTCTTGTTAAGAATTGTGATGCTTGCCAAAAATCCGGTAGTCTTTCTCGAAGAGATGAAATGCCTCAGAAAAGCATTCAAGTCTGTGAATTATTCGATATTTGGGGAATTGATTTCATGGGACCGTTTCCTAAATCACACAAATACGAATACATTCTCGTTGCTATTGATTATGTTTCCAAATGGGCTGAAGCGGAAGCTCTACCCACAAATGATGCACGAGTAGTTGTTAATTTTCTCAAAAAGCTTTTCGCTCGTTATGGAATTCCTAAAGCTTTGATAAGTGATCGTGGAACGCATTTCTGTAATAAACAAATGGAGAAAATTATGAAGCGATACGGAGTTCATCATCGTTTCGCTACAGCTTATCATCCACAGACCAGTGGTCAAGTCGAAAATACCAACAGAGCCTTAAAAAGGATACTCGAAAAAACGGTTAAAGACAATCCCGCCGTTTGGTCGAGAAAACTAGATGATGCTCTGTGGGCATTTCGCACAGCTTACAAAACACCAATTGGTACAACACCATACAGATTGTTATATGGAAAAACTTGTCATTTGCCGTTCGAAATCGAACATCGCGCTTACTGGGCATTAAGAAACTGTAACCCAGACCTCAAAGTAGCTGGAGATAAGAGATTTTTGCAATTGCATGAACTCGATGAGCTTAGACTACAAGCTTATGAGAACTCCAAACTTTACAAAGCAAGAACAAAAGCTTATCATGACAGAAAGCTAAGAATCAGAAAAGAATTCAAAGCTGGAGACAAAGTTCTGCTTTTTAACATGAAGTATAAGTTCAAAGCTCCCAAGCTGAAACCGAAATGGTTCGGACCGTATACAGTGAAACATGGATTTCCATCCGGATATGTTGAATTGCATGACAAACTGGTGGAAGTTTCATTGTTAATGGGCACCGAATTAAGTTATACTATGACAAGGAGCAGATGAATGAAGTTTCTATTCAAGAGATTCCGCCTGAATCAGAATATGAAGCTATAACCTTTATGTCACCCTTTCCAGCCGATTTCAAGAAAAACACTCCGTGGGCTGAAGATTCTGGTTATATCTATGATGTTCTACCAAGACCATGGGATAAAGTTTAGTTGGAATACATAGATGAAACTGGAGAAGGAATAGTGATTGGAAATGTGCTGTACGTTCCAAAATTTCAAAAGAAGAAGTCAGCACCAACATGAAGAGAGAGAAGTTCGAGTCCGGCTGATGACTCGTTAATAAAACAAGCGCTTCTCGGGAGGCAACCCGTGTGTTTGCTATGTTTATTTATTTATTTATTTTTTTTATTTTCTAGTGATTAAACCCCAAAGTTTTTCTAAATTGCTTAGTTGAACTTAAGTGTGGGGGTGTATCACTGTCTTTTGAATAAAGCGAAGACATATTTCGTATGTGTGTCTCTTTTGTTTTTAGATTACTGCAGATAATGATTTTGAAGCTTGGACGCTAGGATCAAGACTCCTCTTGAGAAGAAAATACGGTTTATTCTCTTATTTCCCTATTTCATTCTTTGTCGTTTATCACATTGAGGACAATGCTTAACTTAAGTGTGGGGGGGGGGGGGGGTGAATAGGAAAATAAGAATAGATTGTAGTTTTGAGTTGAATTTTAAAATTTTGTTTGCCCTTGTAATCTAGTCTTTTGTCATTTTAAAGATCGTATTCTAGAATAACTGAATTTATCCACTGGTGAAATCCGTAATTTTGAAAATTCGAGATGTGTCCTGATTAATATTGCAATCCATTCTGGGATCGATAACATTAGCTAGCACAGATTATAGCCCTTTCCACTAAAGTGTGAGGATTTGAGCCTGTTCTATATACAACATACATCTTTTATGCTTAGATCTTTTGCTATGAGTGTGCCGGTGATTTTATTTATTCTAGAACTTGTACTTGTAAATCATTACGAGACCGTTGTGAGATCACATTTTGTTTGTGATATAAGTGTATATGCGTGATAAGAGGCAATCTTAGGTTTTATCCCAAATGGCCTTCCATTTTCATATAATGCTATATTAGCTAGCTACATTGGCTAGTTAACCACTCATATGGACCCATTTGTTAGCATTTATCTTTAATGCTAGATACCCCTAGTTACACCGCCGAGCCTATCTTTTCTTTTGATACAATCCAGAAAAATTCAAAAAGATTTTACACCTTTTTAGCCTAGCCTTATCCATAGTCAAGTCTTGGTTGGTTGCTAGCTATTTGGCAAGATGGATGTTAAGTGAAATCATGAAAGTTCAAAGAAAGCGTAAACTCCGAAAGTTGTTATCCAAGAAAAGTCATTGCAACTATAAGATGACAAGTCAAAAAAAAAAAAAAAAAAAAAAAAAAAAAAAAAAAAAAAAAAAAAAAAGGAAGAAAAAGAAGAAAAGTCATTGCAACTATAAGGTGACAAGAATAAGCCAATGGGCTAAGTGAATCAAGTATGAATAAAGGAAGTATGGAGTTTTTCACAAAATGGCATGATATTGGTTTGAAATAGCTAGTAACATTTGGTTCGTAGACTTTGACTAATTTTGTTTTTATGATTCAACCAATTTCATAAACATATCCCATGCCTTATTCTACCCTTTTTGACTTTGTGAAATTATTAAGTGTATGGACATGTAGTGACCATCCGATTTCTTGAGGAATTGACTAACGTTGTTAGCGATCTAGGGCGTATTTTGGCGACCATCCGTTATGCAAGTAACGTCGTTAGCGAACCAAGGTACAATCTAGTGACCATCCGTTATTTGGTAATGCAAGAATTCGTTGTTAGGAAGCTATTATGTTTTGCATGAGATATTGGCGCGTTAGTATTTTATTACCCCTTTAAGCCTTAAACCCGAATAAAAGCCCTCTTTGATATGTATACTTGGCGCTCACACCATTTCGGTGTAGTTTTGTTTCTTGTACAAGCCTATGGTAATATTTAGATCATGACTGAGCAAATGAGTGTCATTCCTCTTATATACTCCACCAATCATACAAATGAGTGTTTGAGTGAATTATATTTCATTTTCCTTTCGTGAGGTGTTTAGTAATGTGTATCATGCAAGAAGATCATTTGGGTATTGTCAAACAATCTCGATGATTCAACTATAAAAGCTTAAAATGATGAATCTAGCTTGTACTAGTGCTTGATAGATTTGCATCACATTTTCCTAATCATTTGTGTATACCATGTGGATAATTGTTTTTATTTCTAGATTTGCTTGAGGGCAAGCAAAGTTCAAGTGTGGGGGATTTGATAACGCCTAAATCTAACATGTTTTTGATAGCGTTATTGGTAGTTTTATATATGTTTTGTGGTTATATTTATATGCTTTTGTTACTAAATCGTACCAAAGTGTGTTTGCAAAGCATTTGTAGCCAAAGACAGGAAAATGGATGGAAAAGATGCAAAAATGAGGAAAAAGGAAGTATTTGAGATTGCATGTGAATCTTGTGTCAAGTTCTGCTCCGTAAGGTACTTCAATGAGTTAAAGTCCGAGTAGTCGAGTTAATAAGCTTAAGGATGAAGGGAAAGATCAAAGAATCAAGAGCTACAACCGAGAAACAAGTCGTACACAAAAGTCCAAGAAATAGGTTCATCAGCCATAGCCATCCGATCGGTCGCCGCCCGCAACCGATTCGGATGGAGTGAATTTGGATTTACCGAGAAGACCAACCGATCGGTAGACCATTCTATCCGATCGGTTGGAAGTCGCTGTTTGACCCAAGACTTCTTTATTAAGGATTGTGACTTTATAAATCCGGTTCTAGGTCCTTCTTTTCAGTATTCTAACCATTCAATACTACTTGGAGAGCAAGAGAAGCATTTATGTACTTAGACCCTTGGTTAGAGCAATTTATGGAACCATTTGTTGAGTATTTATATACCAATCAATCTAGAGTGCTAGAGAGAGAGAGAAAGAACCATTCACAGAAAAATACTCAGAAATTCGTCCATAAGTCCAGGAGAAGGGAGAAAGTCGAATATACCATTTTCATTGCTTGTGGAATCATTGTCTTTCACTTGTAATCTTATTTCCAAATCATTGTAAGACTTTCAATCATGGTTTCTAATGTTCAAAGTATTGAGTTTACATTTATGTTTGCTATGAGTGGCTAGTGCCTTTGTGCACTTGCTTAGATGATGTGTATTATTCATTGATTGGCATATGATTGTGATAACATGTTTTAATTCAATTTCAAGTCAATTCTAAGAACCAATTGTGATAAAGTTTCATAGTGACATTTGGGTAATCAAGTTTAACTAGTGCTAGTAATCTTAAGGGTTGAAAGAACTATTGTTATTCCACTAGTTATAATCATTTGTCTATGAATGATTGTTGTTTTCCACTATTCTTGATTAAACAAAGGAACTTAATTGTGATTGTAATGAAAATGCTTTTGTCTATCAAAACGGATTGATTTTAAACCACTTTAAAGGTCGAGAGATTAATAGTTTGCTTTCAATTGTGACCTTTTGTCTATAATCGGTTACCTTTTGTATTGACCATTTCCTAAGCTTGTTTGATTAGACAAAAGATTGTTTTTTGTGTTTGGGGAACACCAACTCATGAACCTTGAATTGATCTTGAATTGATTGGTTAAACTTAATGCTTGTTTTTATAAATCAAAATCTTGACGAAGGTTTAATTTGTAGAAACAATAGATTAGTGTCAAAACTAATTATTACAACCAACATGTTTTCCAAAGTTATCACAATCATATTAGTCAATTGTAGTACACTAGTCTAAGCAAGTGTAGTTTTTAATCATTTGAATTTTCATCATATCATTACTACTTATTTGAGATAGTTGCTTTTAACTTACAATTCGATTCACTACACAAATCCCTGCGAACGATCCCGACTTACCATCAAAATCTTGCTACAACGGACGAGTATACTTGCTCGTATGTGTTGTTATTAGATTCGGTAATTCACCCCCTTATAAATTTAAAACTTGCACCGAACCGGGCACATCAAACACCCCCAAAATTTGGTTCAGCGGAAGACAAAAATAGTTTTTGGGTGCTACGAAATTGGTACACAACACAAGCATAGAAAGCAGGATAACATTATCCGTTTACATAAAACATTTCAAAATCCATATCTTAAGTCTACAATTAACCAAAAGTACTGAAAGTAATTAAAGTAAGGCCCAAAAGAAAATAAACAAGATAGGTCCCCAAAACCATTATTAGAGTTTAGGTTGATCCTTAGCCATGCCGTACGCCAAGCCTCCAACAGTAATAGCCAAAGTAAACATCATCAATTACCTGAGAAAACATGCTAAAAGTCAGTTAACGCTGGTGAGTTCATAGGTTTTCGCAAATCAAAACAGTGGACCAAGATCAGAAATTAAGTATGCTATGAGTGACTAGGTCGCAACCAAACAAACCAAAACCCACACATGGGAGTATTCAATCATAATAATAGTTATCCTATAGGTGCACACTACAGATGTCTATAGGCACATGAGCCCCAAGTAATAGGCACAAAAAGCCCACGTTAATAATTAGGCACAAAAAGCCCTTGTATATAATAACCATAGTCAACTAGCATAGCAATATATCAAAACATAAAATAACAGTTGGTCCGTTCAAAATGGTTTTGCATGTTTTCTCCCCCAAGTTTAATAAAACATTAATAAGAGTAAAAGTGGGGCTATGAAACTCACCTCAAGCAAGCAAAGCACAAACAAGATCTACAGAAGCAAAGTAATCGGCAGCTCTCAAGTATCGGCACTCACGGACTCGGCACAACCTAATAATGTAAACTCGCCTTAACATAATCTCCAAATGTAAAAGTTCCAAAAGTTAACTATCCCAAGTAGATTCCTTTTTAAATTTCAAAATCTCTTTCTTATATTAGTTACTGGCGTTTGGTATCGACGGGTGTGTAGTGGTGACAAGACATGACTCAAGTGTACTCACGCCACATAAAGACTAAAACCTAAACAATTCACAAACAAGGACGTATGACTAAGTTTTGATTTGATAAGTTATGCGGACGAATTGTCGGGTTCTTATCGAGTTCGTCAACTCGATAAGTCTCGCAATTCTTTTGTTAAATTTATCAATCCAAAACTCAATAATCATACTTGATAAGTCATAAGGATGAATTCTCGTTAATAAATTCCTTCCGACATGCTTATTGGGCTCTTATTGGACTCGTCAACCCAATAAGTCTGATAACCATGTGGGTCGGGTTTATTAACGTCAACTAATCCGAGACTTGACACCAAATCCACAAAACATAAATATTTGCAATAATAGTACTCCTCGATTTCCGTGCCCTCGAAATAATAAATAACTGGCACTTATTACTTTTTACTTGTAAAAATATTAAATAACGTCTTACGTGTCATTTAACTTTTCCTTTTTAACATTTAAAATATTAAGTAACCATATGTTCGTTAATTAATATTTTTAGGTTACCGTTTAATAGATTCATTTAAATTTCTACGAGTCATTATATATTTCGAGTCACATTTCCAAGTTTATATCATACTCGGTTCAAAGTCAATCCTCACAAGTCCAATATCAATAATCAAGTCCAAGTAGTTCTTTTGGCTTGTCGAGGCCGCAACGAGACTAGTAAGTCTCTGCGACTCTCGACTTGGCTCAAACAACATATCTCAATATATATTTATAACAACTTTGCCGCAATACCAATCAACCTCCAACAAAATTTTAACGGCCAAAAATACCTACGGCACGTTATCTACCAACTCCGCCCGTATTTCAATCACAACAACAATAACCAGAAGCAAGTAACCAGGCCGAGACCCTAATGGTCTCGGCTCCATCTCTCGGCACCACAATAACCATATCGACTCTAACTCTCTTCTCGACAATAGTTTCCAATAGCCTCAAAATAACCAATAATAACAACAATAATTCCAACAATCACATTGTTTTAACAAATGTGTAACCACCAAATCAAAATAAGTGAACAATCCAAATTCGACCAAAATAACTGATGAAGCCGAGGGTTTTACCATACCCTCGGTTCGAGTGAACCAGCCCACAACACTAAAAATAACGACATACAAGACTCGACTCGACTACTTCCATAACTAGTTAAAGGACCACGGTTCGACACTACACAACCAAGAAAGATACCAAACGATTTTTATTGATTCTTTAGTTAACGAAAACATTAACCCAACATCAAGATTAAAATTGAGTTTACTCGTATACGAATCAATTCGCGCGTGGAGTCGCGTGACCTACCTTTTCTTTAAGATCTATTCGCGTGGGGTGTTTGTAGTGGTGGTGGTGACGGTTTTCAGTGGCGGTGTGAAGCAACAAGGTGGTGATGGAGCTTTTGGTGGCGCGTGTGATATAAGAGATGAAAGTGGAGATGGTGGTGATCGTTTTGGTGGTGGCGGTGAGGTGATAGGAGTGGTGGTGGCGTGGGGTTGCAGCGGCGGCGACTCAAGAGAGGGGAGGAAGTGATATATTTTTAGGTTTAGGGTAAAATGAAAAGGGATAAGGGGTGTAATAGGGTTTTATTGCAAGAGGGACCTTGTGTGCAATTATTTTGAGTGGCGGAGGGGGCCAGTTGCAAGAACCCACAAGGACCTTCGATGAAATTTTTATAAACTTCCCTGAAAACACACGTTATGGCTCGTAAATAATATCGAACGTCACCAAATATTTTATAAGTCGCGCCGATAGTCTAAAAATCGTTTTTCCATAAATTTAGACTATAAACACATCTATATTAAATATACTTTTTTTTATTTTTTTTTTTTTTTTTTTTTTTTTTACGATTCTTTTATTTCTCGATTTATTAGGTTTTCTAGTGCCACGATTCGTTTATTTCTCGATTTATTAGATAAAATATTCGTTTTAAAAACGTAATGCGGTAATTTGAAAAAGGCTCCCGAATTTACCAGTTGTCACATGTGATGAATCACATTAAGTCTTAAAATTGAAGTTCTTAATTTGTTAAACAACTTATGAAGTAGGATATTAACAAACTAATGTAAGGAACTGTCAATATGTATTTGTAATGTCCTAAAAGAGAACAATTTTGTGTTGCTCTAGTTGCTAAGTATTTATAGATAGTCTATAAATTGCAAAAGGCAAGTGGGAGTTTTATTTTGAAAAGATAAAGTTACATGATACATAATCTTCTAAAAATACACTAGTAAATTTCATGATGAGGATTAAACATGTTAATGTTAAATCTCAAGATGATGGAATTATCATTCATAGATCTGCAAGGATATCTCAAATATTTGAATAATATGTTGAGGATTATGAGTTACAGGATTATGGTAAACCTGTTGGTCATTAAGATGAATTGCAAATATTGAATTTGGCAAGTTACTCATACTATGAATGTTTAGATGCAGTCCATAAAGATAATTAGTTTTGGAAACTTAATTAATCTTGAATTTTATAGTTAGACTATAGAATGAAGATGAATTTCTTCAAAGGAAATGAAAATCCTAGAGGTTTAAACCTTTGTGTAGAAATCATATGGACCATTTTGTAAACATATTTAATGTATGTCTTATGACAAGATTATCAATCACACTTAAGCAATTAACTGTGATTGAATATTCTTTCTAGGCACATTAAATAAAGATTATGATTGTCATTCTTAGTTTCATTAATATGAAATTGACAATGGAATATCAAAAACTCTTTCTTGAGTAATTACTTGTGCGAGGACGATAAGTAACTAAAAGGAGTATTTGAATTCTTATAATCTTTGGAAGTATACAAAGTGCAATAATTCATGAATGGATTAATGCATGCATCTAGGAGATATACTTATGTTTAATTATTAAATCCAAGTTTGATTTATAATTAAAATAAGATAATTCCTTAATATTCCTGAAAGCTAGTAGGAGTGTTATATTTATTTTCTTATTTCATATATGTTGTATAGGAAGTAACATTCCATATACGTTAAATGTTAAGTCTTAGTTTGGAATAAAACTTCACTTGAAGATTTAGAAAATAAACATACAACCTTGGAATATATGTTTATTGTTATAAACATAAGCGGTAAAATAATCGATTCTAATAGAACATGATATACTATTAGAAAGTCTAAATAGAAACATATCTTTGAAAAGATATAACATGAATAAAATCTGAGTTTGATACAAGGATTTTTTCATGAACATCATGTTATTTGTTGTATCATACTTGGATGCAAGATGATTTGACAACATTGATATCTAATTGAAAGTTATTAGATAACTAAGTGTAATGAATATGGTTGGATATAAATTACATCCTCATCCTGGAATTGCTCCTAAATTCTAAGTATGAACCATATGGCAAATTGTTGCGTAATCGTTATAGCCGACAAATCTTGAAAGATTGGAAGGCATCAAGCATTACACAATGGATATTAAAGTTTATGAAATTTTAAAGAGCATATTGTTGTTTGCATACAATGATGCTAATGAAATTGAGATGACACTCAATACTAGTCATGGTAGGATTTCATCCTTGTTAATGGCCATGTGTACTAGTTATGCTTAACTAAGAGCATAGTTGTATTATACATTAAAGAATTAGAATACTTTAAACTATAAAAGGTTTGATAGTTTAGTTGTCATAAATTGGTGGTTGAGGATGTCACAC
This sequence comes from Artemisia tridentata subsp. tridentata, assembly GCA_021014915.2. NCBI lineage: Eukaryota > Viridiplantae > Streptophyta > Magnoliopsida > Asterales > Asteraceae > Artemisia > Artemisia tridentata. Next base: position 319,079,981 of record CP139501.1, on the reverse strand, counting down.
ATTTTATGAAATATTATGTGGCAATATCAAGATACTTGAATGCACACATACAAGAATTTCACTAATTGAATTCTTGAAATAAGTATTCTCAAAATTCCGATAGATCAAAATTAGTTGATTTATGTCTTGTCAACAAGTATGATTGACATGACTTGAGGCATAATTCATTAACTAGAATTATCATGCATTGATCTATTTAGTATTTGGATAAGGGATGTTAAGCAATTATTATTTACAATGAATTAAAGTACCTGGTACATTTGTTTTCATTAATAATAGATTGTATCCTATATTTGTATGTTTAAATCCGTGAATAATTTATGTTATTCTAAATTGTCCGTTGTCACTTAATGATATGGGAATATCATTAAATCAAGACAAATCTGAGTATTGGTAGAATATACTTGAAAGTATATTGATGCGTTGACATGCCAATTTCACATGATATTCAATGAATTGAATATAGGACTTATCCCAACTTCATGAGTTTACTTTATGGATCTTGTCATCAAGTAAATCATGTATATATAGTTATCCTCAGACTTGAGATACCAGATAACTGTCATGGATGTGCCCCTCATAGGGTTGACAAGATGTTTGTGCGGCCGCACCCAAGATCTCCCCTGAATATGTTCAGAAGATTTGGTAATCTTGCTCAATCAGAAACAACGAGAAACAGAATGGTTAATAAAGAATGACTAAGATCCATATCTTTATTAATGTAGTATTAGAAACAAAAGGATAAGTATGATGATGAATCATCGAATGGTTTTTCCAGGAGACCACCACCCGAGTTGTACTAGGGGCATTGGCGTGTTGCTAGACGCTAACCAATGTCATTACTATTAATAGATGTCCAAGTGGGAGCTGTTAGTTTTAATGAACAAATATTAATGTGTATGACTAGAATCGAACTCGGGACCACGGGATTACACACATTACGTATGATGAATTAATGTAAAAATAATTAATATTTAAACCGTTATATATTTAATTATTTAAACACAAAATAATGACTAACGGACGTTAAGTAATTAACGGGAATTGACTAACGACCGTTAGGAAATAAAGGAAGGACTATAGGTGAAATTAGAGGATCAAGAAGGTTCCGGAATCCCTTTGGGAAGCATGGGCCGATCGGCTAGGGGTTTCTATAACCCAATCCAAAGTCAACTTGTTCTCCAAGATTTCTCATCTATATATACAAGGCTAGGGTTATTCAATCTTCACTTCTTGTGCACTAGGTATAACCCTAAAACCTTTTTCCTTCTTCTCTTGCTTTTGGTCGATCGACATATACCCTCAAGGGGTCGATCCTCACTTGTTTTCTAATCAAAATTGTTTGGTTTAATTGTGTTTACATTACTAGCATAATCTTTAATTCGGTTATAATACATGTGTACAATATTGTGGTATCAACTCATTATAGTTGATATTCTTGGATGGAGATACAAAAAAGTAAGGGGTATCTCGTTAATACGTTTGTTAAAGATTTGAAGAAGATTAAAGTTTGATTCTTGTTCTTGCTAGAATCAAAAGGTACGCGTTTCTTTTATATTCAGTTAATTAATTACATGTATTTGATTCTTACGCTTCTGCTATATGCTTTGAAGATGTTTATATTTATTTATATAATTGTTATGGTACTTAAATTCAACACATGCAAGAATTCCTATGTAGTTCGCTCAGTCCACTCGACACCTACGTCTCATGGTGGTGGTTCAAGCGGGGCATTATAACTATTATCTTAAGTTTTCATCAGAACGTTCTCATATGCCTTAGCTCACAACATAAGGGTTTGCACCAGGAAGGAGACACAAGTAGGTTCACATCACCTCTCTGTGAGGACTTAGCTTTGGTCTTTGTAGAGTCAATGTGGCATTATGCATCACACGAACCTAAAAACTTAGCAAATGCCAAAGTGAGTTTGATAATCATGTATGCCCTTTTCAAGCAACTGGTCAATCTAGCTAATTTATGAAACAAATCATCAAAAAGTTTAATTATATCAAGTTGTAGGGAATTCATATTGATTAAACCATCAATACCACGAGTACGCAGCGAATGGATCTATATTTAATGTTCTGAATTAAAACACATAATTAAAACACATAAAAATACTAACCTCGAATCTATTGAAAATAGATAAACACCAAGTCTTGATCTTGATCACGAGCACACGAACCAATCAACTATAGTGAGTTGATCTCTATCGAATGCACACACTACACTTCTAACAAGAACGCTAGGATGCTAGTACTTGCTTACGAATGAAACACAAAACACTTGGTTTTGTTTCTAGGTTAACTTGATCGAATCTTTAAAGGTAAAAGAAGTCCGATCAGTTTTGTCAATGGTTTGAGAATGTGCCGTATGGTTTTTTTGTGATTTCAATTGCATGAATAATAAAATAACCAAGGCATTATAATATATATAAATATATTAACCACTTGGCTTTCTGTACAAGCAAGGCAAAATCTTTTCCATATTCAAGACACAAAATGTTTTACACATTCATCAATAGTCGGCTGTCACTTTTCACTTCTCACGTGGGCTTTTATTATTAGTACATTACAAATAATTAATTTAGTCCGTTAGTTAAAATAAGCGTCTAACGGTTAACTATCGACTATTAATTAATTTCGTAAACATTACTTAATATAATTAATACATCTAATATATTAATTACATTAACTAAAACGTTCTCTAAATGTATACGTGTGTGCCCTGATAGGCTCACGTAATTTCTAGCCGTATAAATATTGATTTGACGTGCGCATAACCAACAGCTCCCACTTGCGATCGTCATAAACAATAATATATACTAACAATGCTAAGCGTCTAGCAACACCGCAGTGCTCCCAGAAATACCTGAGTGTGGTTTCATAAAACAATTAGGTAAATGGTTTACAATTTTAAATTATCCTTTTGTTTCAGATACTTGTTGAACTATGGATATGGATCAAAGTCATTCCATATTGTTCAACTATTCTGTTTCTCGTTTTAGAAATTAATCAAGATTACCAAACGTAAAACAAGCATCATCTTGATTTACACTTTGGGCACGGCCATGCAAACATCCGATTAATTCAGCGAGGGGCCCAGTAGTATCATACTCCAGAAGACAAGTGGAGGAACAAATTCTATTTTGACTACACGTGTCATTCATGTGCTTCAACCAACTTCTAAGAATAGCCTTTATAACCACCTTGTTCAGGATAGCGTTTGACTATAGTCAAGAAGAAAGATCCACACATGCAAGACCTGCTTGCATCTCAAGTCAGAGGACAAATAAAATAACCATTTGCGAGATATCACTTAATGACGCCGATCCATAAAGTGATAACTCGTAGGTTTGGGGAAATCCAATATCCATGGCACGTGGATAACATGTGAGTTTGGCGGACACATCCTTAGTATTCAAAGAATATAACCAATCTCTCACATTTGCCTTAATTCAACAATACTCCCATATTATTGATCAACAATGGACAATTTAAAGTAATAAATTACTTATGGATTAAACATGCAAATATAGGACACAATTAATATATGAATGAATAACTCAAGTACCACGTATATTAATCATCAAAATAATAAATGTTTTACATATCCCATTATCCAAATACTAAAATCAAAACAGATTTACATGAGACTACTAACTGAACGAAGTCCAATACCACTAGCATGCTCAACATGCTTGTTCAAAGGCAACGCCTTAGTAAACGGATCAGCTAAGTTGTCATCTGTGTGAACTTTGTTAAGTACCACTTCATTATCTGCGATAACCTCACGGAGATAGTGAACCTTCCTTTTGTAATGTTTGGCGCCTTTCTGAACTCCAGGCTCGTTGGCGATAGTTAATGCTCCAGTGTTGTCACATAGCATTTCCATAGGTTCTTTATTGGTGGGGACTACTCCAAGCTTATCAATAAACTTCCTTATCCAAATAGCTTCCATTCCAGCTTCTGAAGCAGCAGTGTATTCAGCTTCTGTAGAAGAAATCGCTGTAATGCTTTGCTTGGCACTCTTCCAAACTACATCGCCTCCTTTTAGAACGAAAACGTATCCGGTTTGCGACTTGGTATCATCCTTGTCGATCTGCCACCCAGCATCAGTATAACAGGTAACTCTGAGCTCTCTGTTTGGGTCTCCACCGTAAACAAGAAACATATCTTTAGTATATCTGAGATACTTTAGTATGTTCTTCACAGCAGACCAGTGATTCTCACCTGGATCTACTTGAAATCGAGTTGTTAAGTTCTGAGCGAACGCAACATCAGGTCTAGTGCACCTCACCGCATACATGATGGATCCTACAGCCGAGGCATAAGGAATCCTCTTCATGCGTTCCACCTCTGCAGGTGTTGAGGGTCCTTGAGATTTTCTCAACTCAAGTTTTATTTGCATTGGGGTAGTTCCACGCTTGGAATTTGCCATATTAAATCTTTTCAAGATTTTCTCAATGTAGGCACTTTGACAAAGTCCAATCAACCGCTTAGATCTATCTCTGTAGATCTTGATTCCTAGAATATATGCAGCTTCACCTAAATCCTTCATAGAAAAACAATTTCCAAGATAGGCTTTAATAGCTTGTAACATTGGAATGTTGTTTCCCATGATCAATATGTCATCAACATATAAGATTAGGAATGCTACATTACTCCCACTAGCCTTACGATATACACATGGCTCATCAAGGTTTTGAGTGAAACCATACTTCTTGATTTCCTCATCAAACCTTTTATTCCATTGCCTAGATGCTTGCTTTAATCCATAAATGGATCGTTGCAGCTTGCATACACGGTTAATTAGGATATTGTGGATTGACAAATCCTTCAGGTTGGTCCATGTAAACCTCTTCAGTTAAGTGACCATTCAAGAAGGCAGTTTTGACATCCATCTGCCAAATCTCATAGTCATAGTACGCTGCTATGGCTAAAAGAATCCTAATAGCTTTTATGTCTGCGACAGGCGAGAAGGTTTCCTCATAATCTACACCGTAGGTTTGAGTATAACCTTTTGCCACAAGACGAGCTTTATAGGTGTGTACCTTTCCATCCATGTCAGTCTTCTTCTTGAAGAGCCACTTGCTACCAACGGTTTTAGCGTTAGGAGGGAGGTCAACTTCAATCCAGACTTTATTGTCTTTCATGGATTTCATTTCCTCGTTCATAGCATTAAGCCATTTTTCAGATTCAGAATATGCTAATGCAGCTTCATAGCATTAACACTACACGTCTAACAAGAACGCTAGGATGCTAGTACTTGCTTACGAATGAAACACAAAACACTTGGTTTTGTTTCTAGGTTAACTTGATCGAATCTTTAAAGGTAAAAGAAGTCCGATCAGTTTTGTCAATGGTTTGAGAATGTGCCGTATGGTTTTTTTGTGATTTCAATTGCATGAATAATAAAATAACCAAGGCATTAATATATATATATAAATATATTAACCACTTGGCTTTCTGTACAAGCAAGGCAAAATCTTTTCCATATTCAAGACACAATCTTTTACACATTCATCAATAGTCGGCTGTCACTTTTCACTTCTCACGCGGGCTTTTATTATTAGTACATTACAAATAATTAATTTAGCCCGTTAGTTAAAATAAGTGTCTAACGGTTAACTATCGACTATTAATTAATTTCGTAAACATTACTTAATATAATTAATACATCTAATATATTAATTACATTAACTAAAACGTTCTCTAAATGTATACGTGTGTGCCCCGATAGGCTCACGTAATTTCTAGCCGTATAAATATTGATTTGACGTACGCATAACCAACACAAGCTTCCAACACTTTATTGGAATCTCACACAAAGAATACAGACAATTGTTTTCTCTCAGTCTTAAGAAACCGTAATCATCAAGATTGCACGATTTTGGAGTAAAAAAAAATTGGATCATTTCTCAATTTGTGCGTGCAATCCTTGCGCAGAGGCAATGACATCCTTACGAGTAAAACGACCTTTTCTTGGTATATAAATGCCTTGTGAGCTCGCTGACCGATGTGGATACATGCATACTCATTGCTGATATCTTTATTTCTCTTAACTATTACTTTGACATTAATAACTATAATCTTTTTTACCTTTTATCTATACATAATTTATCCTACTTTTTTAATTTTGATTTCAAACATAATCGATGATCACAACATTTATTTTCTTCGTGTTGCAAATTATGAGTATGAGTGAAAGAGTTGTTCTTCTTCATGTATAGACACATTATTCAAAATTTAGACCCATGAAGGTCTCTAACTTGCGATATTAGCATTATTAGCACAACACTTTAACCGGTCATGGTAAGAAACATTTTTGAATGACAGTTTGAATAGTTGGTCTTGCTGATTTCATTTTTCCTTTAAATTAATTTATAGAAAATACTCAGCAACAAAGTCTGCTGTAGCACAATCACTTTGATTTAAAAGAATGTTTCAGCTCCTACTCTGGCTAGGAGTCCCAGGTTCGAGTCTTCGCGGCAGACATTATTTAGTTATAGTTACAGTATTGTTTCGAGTCCCAGGTCAAATATGTAATTTGGTGAGAAACTTCATTAGTTAGCATCCAAATTCTTAAGTCTCCCACACATTATACAGTTGAATACTTCAAAACTCAAACAAAAAACCATGAAAACAAAACAGTAGAATGCATATCTGAAAAGGGGAGGGGGGGGGGTCCATGTATAAACTATTACAAGGTGGCTGTTATATTATTCAGGTATACTAGTATACCAATTAAGGCCTTCAAGAATAACCTTTTTATGCTTAGAGAACAAGTGCCTACAAGCGTACTAGAATGCATCTTTCCATGTATAATAAGGTTGTTCACATAACTACAAAAGTCTTCTTGTGTGAAAATGACCATTCTTGGTCCAAGTCCAATAAGTGACAAATGTAACAATGCATAAATATGCAAATTAGTGAAATTACTAACTTTTAAACAGTTATGAAAGCACATAATTATTAAAATGTAATTCATTCATAAGTGTTTTTGTCTGACCATGATGAAAGTAAACCCCCAAGGACCATCGGGCCGGCTAGGTCAAGAACATGCATCCGACCAGGTCTCAAGTATACGAGCCATCATCATCAAGATGATCATCTCCATAATGCACCTGGACACAGCAACAATAACAATACCGTAACTATAACTAAATGGAACTGCACGGGATCAAATTCCCTGTCCTTTTAAGTACGATCGGCACCCCGTAAAGTTGCTGGAGTCTACGAGCCAAGGCACTTCAGGATATATACAGTTCACATACTCTTATAGCTTCACCATTGCTGATAATGGCCTTCTGAAAATGTCAGGGATATACAAAAATTAATTCTGTCCTATTTTCATTGTTTTATTTGTTACGCTATAATGAAGTAGTTTTTTTTTTTTTTTTTTTTTTTTTTTTTTTTTTTTTTTTTTTTTTTTTATATTAATACTTTTTAGGGACTAGTTACAATATTACAATTCAATGTTCCAACACATGAATGAGAATTAATCAATACATTCTGTCTCAGACTATCAACACTCCAAGAAATAATCAACACCTTCGGTCTACGTCGCTGGTTTAGTCTGATGAAAAAAATAGTTTAAGATCGACTTAGACTGCTAAAATGAAAAAAAATGTGCTATTTCAAAAAGTACGACTCCTAAAAAATCAATTTCTATTCGCATCGTTAAAAATACTGATACAAACATTCATTATAATTTGTGTTGTAACAAGTGTTATTACTGACTTACCAACACTTAACTTGCGGATTTAAACACTTTCGTAACAACTTTAAAAGCAAATATTGAAATAATTAGAAAAGGAAAGTGACCCACAATATGTCCACGCAATTCGTTCATATCAACATCATTGATAATTATTCAGTTGCAATCAAATCTCTACAAGTTGTTATCCTGCAGCCCAGCTTAAAATCTTGCAAGTTTAATCTTTGATAATCCTTGTACATACATAAACGTCTAATCAGCTTGTCATAAACTCATATCTTCCTTAATTGATCTGGGTCTCCATCTTTATGGTTTGCGTCTATTGCAACAGCACAACATAGATCAAGTCATAGACAAGATTTATAAACTAAAATGGCCTTATGATCAGGTGCTAGTCCAACATCGATTTTGTCCAACATTCTGTGTCAGTTCCTTAATCAAGTAGGCCATTTTAAATTAACTGGTAAGCTAATATACCCAAAAAGTCATCAAACAGCTAATACTCAGTAACAAGTTTCCAACAGTTCAATGGAATCTCACAGCCCTCACGTCTCACCGCCATCTTACCACTACCACCACCTTGTGGTTAGGCCGGCGCTTTTAAAAGATAGTAACTATCTTATACTGTATTTGGTATACATAAACTCTATAACTTCACCCGAACCACATTAAGTTGGTAATTATCTATGAGAAAAGAATTTAGACCCGTGAAGGTCTCTAACTTGTGACATTAGCAATATTAGCACAACAGTTTAACCGGTTTGAACAGTTGGTTTTGGTGACTTTTAGGGGAGGATTACAAGATATACTAAGGTGCTGTTTGATTATTCAAACATTTTATGTCTGAATCTGAATACCACGTCTGAATCTGAATTAGTGGTCCAAAAGTCTGAATCTGAATTGTTTTAGTCTGTTTGTTTTTATAAAGTGTCTGAATAAACAAAAAACAATCATTTCGCTATAAAACAAACCAAAAGACCTTCCATTCATGATTATTAATAAAAAATCAAGACCAAGATGAGGAGATAAGGATTGAAAAGAAGTAGGTGTGAAGTTTAAGCTTTTCAGATGTAATCAGACATATTCAAATGTCTGAATGAATCAGGCCCTATTCAGATGTATTCAGACTTCGGATGTCTGAATAAACAAACAGTCTAAATCTGAAAATGTCTGACCGAATCAGACTTCAGACGTATTCAGATCTGAATGAGCCGAAACAAACACAACCTAAGGCAGTTCTCATTTAATTTTTCATTTAAATAAATTAAAAGAAAATACTAAGCAACAAAGTCTGCTGTAGCACAATCACTTTGGTATAAAAGAATGTTTCGGCTCCTACTCTGGCTAGGAGTCCCAGGTTCGAGTCCTGGCAGCAGACATAATATTTTTTTAGTTGCAAATTGTAAAATAAGGGTAAAAGTTAAAAAAAAAAAAAAAAAAAAAAAAAAAAAAAAAAAAAAAAAAAAACATATGGCCCATGCAGGTCTCGAACCTGCGACCTTCGCGTTATTAGCACGAAGCTCTAACCAGCTGAGCTAATAGGCCTATTTGATTCAAACAGTCACTTGATTTCACTTCATTTTACAAATAATACAGATGCGGATTCAAACAATTGTATAAGTTGTGTTTGCAACAAGCTACTTTACTCTTTCTATATACTTACAATATAATCTCCACAAGTTGTTACGCAACTTAATCTGTGGCAAGTTAATCCATGATATCCCTTTGTATATAAGAAAATATGGTCCATTAATCAAGTGACGCGATATCTCCCTTGATTTAAAGACACAAGGCTGCTAAGTGATGCATTTTAAGTCGAATGTTGGATATTAGGAGAATAGTTGTAGGTCAAAGATGTAATTTAGTCACACACACTTCATTAGTTAGCATCCAAAATCTTAATTCCCCTAAACATTAGAATGCATATCTGAAAACCATGGATCAAAACATTAAAATTCAAACAAAAAACCATGGATTAAAACATTAGAATGCATATCTGAAAAGTGGTCCGTGCAGTGGTATAAATTATTTCTAGGTGCTGTAATATTATTAAGGTGATAAGGTCTACTAGTATACCAATTAAGGCTTTCAAGAGTATCACCTTTTTGCGCTTAGAAAACAAGTATCTGCAAGCATACTTATAAAAAAAATTGCATATAAAATAAGCTTGTTAAAGTCTTGCGTGTGTGAAAGTGGCCATTTGCTGGTCCAAGTCCAATAAGTGACAAATGTAATAATACCTAAATATACAACTACTGATTTGTAAACAGTTATGAAAGCACATTATTAAAATGCAATCCATTCGTGAGTGTGTTTGTCTGTCCATGATGAAAGTAAACCCCCAAGGACCATCATGATAGTCAAGACCACGCATCCCTCACTACAAGAAAAAAGGGCTATAGTGACGACAGGAAAATCATCACTAAAGGTGGAAAAATCGTCACTAAACCGGATTAGTCACGAAAATCAAGGTCGTCACTTGTCGTCACTATAGCTCCGTCACTAAGTTAATAGTGACGATATTGGAATTTGACACTAAATTTAGTGACGAGCTAAAGTCGTCACTTATGGGTGTGTGACAACCCATTTCTTCACTTAATTTCATCACTACAGTGGCTAAAGTCGTCACTATTTGCTGAAATTAATGACGAAAGAAAAGCGTCATTTTTTGGGTGAACTTAACGTCCAATAGTGATGAAATATTTCGTCACTTTCCAAAATCCTATATCTCGATAATGCGGTACCTACAATCGTAAATATGGGTATTTATAGACAAAATGGAAAAAGACATTTGTTTAGTCAATAAATCCATAACAAAGCTGAAACATCAATTATGTCCAACGATTATTCGATTTGTAGCAAATACTTTCAACCAGAAAGTTATAAAGAGATAATAATGATTCTGTAAAAGAATCCTCAAGTGGTAAAGTGTTACTACAAGTATATCATGCACTTAAACTAAACATCATCTCGAGCCTCATCATAATCTTCATAATCTTCGGCCATATCATCATCCTCAGTCTCCTGCATAAAAATAATAATTTCAAAGCACATCATCAGTTATAATACCCATTTCGCCCATTATAGGTTGAAATAAAACCTAAATTTACTGTATACACATAACACAAATGATTCAGGTCATGCATGGACTTAACCTATTCCCAAGCCAAGCCTAAGTAGCCATTATTCACAACTGTTGCTGCTTATATACGAGAGTGAAAGTTCCATTATACAGTACTTAAATAAGCAATCTGGATTTTTTTTATCTACGTTGACACGTTGTAATGAACAAAGTGGATCCTAATACTCTATAAAATATGAACTTACATTTCCAGCAGATTGCCATGCAGTAAAGTGCTTCAACAGAAAGTTCACTTTTTTTGTAAGCCTCACATGCTCTTTTTGTAGTTTGAGATGATCTTCCTTCAATTCGAGATGATCTTTCTCTAACTGCTTTGATTTTTCCTTTTCTGAATTGAGATCCATTCGTAAGCTTTCAGTCTCAAAAATATGCCTAGTAGAAGCTGATCGCCCCCTTATATGTCCCGGAATATGACCTAGTACTTCCATGCAAATCTCAGCCGATGTACTTGAAGAACTAGCTTCCTTATTTTTTAAATCACACTAGAAACCAAGAAAGCCGATATCAGTAACTATATCTCAAGAAACATTAGATTACAAAACGATAATAATACTATTAACAACAAGCAGAATGGAGTGTCCCTTAGTACAATTAGTTAATTTCTAAAGCTACACATTTCAGTATCCAAATTAATAATCTTATTGCATCAGATATGTATTAGAACATCCAGAATCATAGCCTAATTGCGTAAAATTGGCTCAGTTTGTATGAACAAACTATCAAAACCTTAGCAAACTGTCTTAATCCTCAATTTCCACAAACAACATACCACATCTGTAAGTTTAAATCTGAACCACTAAAACCTAACGCTTACTGAAACTTAACAAGTTAAATGTGTATAAGTAGAAAAATCAAAACTATAACCTAGTAGAACATCTCATGAGTGGGACACCAAGTTATTTTGAACATTTCCTTCTACATATTATGCTTTATTGTGTGAGAACCACTTAGTGTTGCCGGTCATCAACATCTTTTGCGAACTTTTACGACAAGCTATCGAAACCTTAACAGAACATATGAATCACTAAAAGCGAACAATTTGTGATAACTTACCCAATTAGTGAATAATTTTTCACATAGTCAAGTCATTATATACAAAAAAGTGACAAAGAAAATAATTCATTGTTGGTATCTTACATCTCAACAGTAGTCGTTATTTACTAATGTAGCAGACACATAAAAAACCAATTATACAACTGTTAACGGGATTGGTTATCAAGTATTTCGATAACTCCAGCTGCTTCTACTTATGCTTATTGAAAGCAAAATAAGCAAGTTGGGGGAAGTGTTTATTTCTAATTTCACTAGAATGATATTTAGAGCCTCATATCTGACTGTTTGGTTACTTGTTTATCTAGCGATTGCATATTTTACTTAATCTATACAGAATAGCATCCAAAACTATAAACTAATAGAACAGGGGCGCTTATCAACTATCTGCGCGAATCAAAACAAAGTATTGAAACCCTAGCAGTTAATCTAATTCGTCAATTAAACAGCATATCGAAACGACTAATATATAATGATTGATGGAAATTATTAAATTACTTGTAGATTTTATCTACAATATCGTATATGAAAAAGGGAAGGATAAAAAACCAATAGCACAGAAATTCTAGCATAACTACTGGTATCACAATAATAAGCAGATAAGCTGGTTACAAAGGCACTCCCAAACATCAAATTAGTTCACATTTCTAACAGAACAAACCTATTATTATGTGCATTGAGAAATGAATATAAAGAATTTAGTGCCAAAGATGCAGTAGGAGAAAATACCCAAAGCTTATCAGCCTTATCATTGATCATTGCTTGCTTCTTTTCTACGAAGTGGGCTATCTTGAATCCTCCAATCGCCGTTACTTCCACCCCTCGCTTCCTTTTCTGTTTCAAATTATAGTAAACAGTTATAACCAAAGCAAAACATACTGTTTTATGAAGGGTGACCAAGAATAATATCTCATCACACTTACCCCGTGAATTACCCTTGCAACCGACTTCGTGCCATTAGTAGGTGGAATCTCATTAAAAGATCTGTTCTGCTTATTTGTAGTGCTTAGTTTCTGTTACATTAAAAGAAAAAGACATATATTTAGTTTTACATGTAAACTTTACAATAAAACTACATAAACAAATTAGAAGTGGTATGTTAGAACCTGAAACTCTTCGCTCGCAAACCTTTCACATAGGAGGACCCACTCCGCAACCTTTACCTCAACTGGCGGATGTGTGATTGCCGCCTCTTTAGAAAAGTGCTTCAGGTATTGCTTGTGCAATCTGTATTGCCTGCTTCTGTGTTGGCTCGCTAGCTGTGTTCCCATAGCACGTACCATTGTTGGGCATGTAAATTTAAAATCTGAGTGTTCCTAAAAAAACATAGCTCAAAATCCATCAACAGATTATCAAATTTTGCTGCAGCCTTGTTCTATTAAAGTTGTCATAAATAGTTGAGACATAGCTCAAAATCCATTATTAGGAGAAAAAAATTACCGTGCTCTTGCTCATGATATCTTGTTTCAACGAATCAGGTTGTTTTTTCCAAGTACTTCCATCGAAAACAGCACGTTCTCGCACCACACATCCACCCTTGGTGATAAAGATTTGGCTATCGTCCCCAACTATACGTCCCGCACATTCGTCAACCTCAAAAACCAATTTTCTTTGATCCGATCTACTCTTTCTATTTGCACTCAAAGCTCTCGATTCTTTCCTAGTAATAGCTGGACCTACATAGAGTTAGTTGAAATAAGAATCAATTTATTATTCAATGAAACACATAGTATAAGATTAAGAAACACACCATTTGAACTTGAGCCAATGTTTTCTTGGTGATGAGCACTTGTGTCTGTATTAGTTTGTGGAGAATCAACTTCATGCTCCAGTTCTTGGTGATCTTCCTGATACAGGTTCTCCGTTGTCACATTATCTTCATGAATAACCGATCCTTTATCTTGAAACCGCAAATAACCATGTCCCTTATGGATAGGCTGACGATCATGCTTAGTACTTGTGTTTTGCGGATCAGGCCTTTTTAATATTCCTTTTCCAGGTCCTTTAATGAGCTCATTAAACTCAGAATATATAGTTTTGGAAGGGTTTTTACTCTTCACAGAATGATCATAAATCTGCATTTAAAGAAACAAAAGATTAAGGATGGAAAAGTCATTAAAGTGTTAAAATGGTACTCTCTGCCTCCATCAATCGTATGAAGACTAAACTTAAAAACAAGAAAAATAAAAAGGTCGTTGGACTTGCTCAAATATCATCTTCTTACCATGTGACCTTTACGTCTAGGAAGTCCAGGTTCCATCCTAGGAATTGATCCACGAACACCACCGGATACCTAACAGCCAAAGAATGACATACAGTGATTTACAGACAGAAATAACTAATCCAAATAGAAATGAAATTATACTCTGATGTGACTTCCTTAACAAATTACTACAACTTATTCAATTTAGATTTGAATTATAACATAAGTTTACCTTGTTTTCCCCTAGCGTTTGCTTCAACTTCTGATGACTTGGGTTCACCATCCCTTCATTATTTTGACTTCCCCTAGCCTTCATCATTCTTTGTTCCTATATAACACATCAAGGCATATAATATCGAAACAACACATTACACATACATAAGTGAAGAGATGAATAAAGAAAATGTATCCAATCGACCCATTCTGTTTCAGTTACCTTGTTTTCCGCTAACGTTTGCTTCAACTTTTGACTCACCCTGGCATTCATCATTTTTTGTTCCTAAATAAAATATTAAGGCATAAAGTATTTCAATTACAGAACATAGTAACCACAGTATAATAAGTGGAGAGATGAATAAAGAAAATGCACCCAATCAACCTATTTTGTTTAAATATTTTCCAAAATTTCATTTACCTTGTTTTTCCCTGGTTTTTGCTTCAATTTTTGACGACTTGGGCTCACCACCCCTTCATTATTCTGACTTCCAGTAGCATTCATATTTCTTTTTTCAGCAGCAAAAATACAGAACTTGGCCATGCCATTAATAGGGTTCTACATATATAAACCGAACAAATACGAATGAGGCTTGTTCATGTCACTTATTTGAGGCTTGACCGGATAGTAAACGAACTAGTTTTCTGTCATGTTAGGTCAAAAGACCATAGTGTTCATTTTGAACAAATGCAGGATTAACTAGTCGATGATTCAGTTCCCTTATTTATTTCTAAATTAAAGCAAAAATCATTAGCGATATTGTTTATATAAAAACTTCTATCTAGATGTTTATTGTAAAAGTCTGATTAAAGGGAAGGGGCCACCAAATGGGTATAATGCCAACATAAGTACTTGTCATCATATCTTCATATGGTCCCTGAATCCTTCCTATATTCAGTGCGATATTAGTATAAAAGATCATACCTCCTCTATCACTCATTTATATGTGGAGGCCAAAGATTGACATATAACATATATCACTTTTATTACAGCAAACAAAAAGTTTTAATCAAAAGAAAGCAGACAAATACATTTATACATCAAGAACCAAAACATTCAACTGACTCATCTACGGGTAGGACATTGGTTTTTTGTTTCGAGTACAGCTGTTAGAATCATAGATTGTTTTCTGTATAAACTATCACGAGGGTGTCAAACTGCATGTCGATGGACTTTTAGGATATATAACTTCTACATCTTAAATTAAAAGATACCAATTCCAAACGGCATAAATGATAACTGTACTAACAAATAAATGACAAGCTGGACCATTATTACTGGTTCTTCGAAAAGGACAAGAGAAATGACACAATATCAGCAATAATGAAACCCTCCAACAACACAAAAACTGAAAAAAGTGAGTGGCCGGTTGGCATAGTAAAAGACTAGATTAGCATCTACATTATTTCGATCAAGGGATCAAAAAACAAGATACCATTATTAATACGAACTAATTAATTGAACTCTCTTCTGATAGAATTGATAGTGTTTGAACTTACTAAAAAAGAGTAATCAAAACTTGTTCACCCCTAATGGGATATTTGTTTAAGCTTATTTGGCCTCCTTATGAGCTTGGCGCAATTCCTCAGGAGAAGAAGATAGTGATTCTGTTGAGCCAATGTCATGATCAGCATCATCATCATTAATGAATTCGTCATCTGTTGAGTCACCATAAACAGTCGATGCATCTACAGCTTCTAATGGGACAACACCTCTAGTTAAGGATGGTTGATTTAGATTTGAATCAACAGACATGTTCAAATGTGGCTCTTCTTCCTGATAAAATTCTTCGTGATACACTTCTGCTACTTCTACTACTGGAACATCAAACGACGTGCGCGGGACATTACTTTCCACCACATACCAATTTTTGCCTAATTTTAAATCTGGTACATAGAAAACTTGTTTAGCTTGGGATGCAAGAATGTATGGTTGATCTATGTACCATTTTCTAGACTTATTTATGCTAGTACTTCCAGATTCTTTGTCAACTTGCAGTCCATTCGCATTATCAACCTTAAACCATTCACACTTGAATATTAACACTCTTTTATTTCCTCCTAAGTATACCAGTTCCAACACTTCTTGTAAAATCCCAAAATAGTTGATCATGTTTGACCCATGGTCACCTCTCACTACTACCCCGCTGTTTTGACATTTCTTATTCTCTTCACGATTTTGGGTGTGGAACTTATACCCATTCACCATACATCCACTATAAATATTCACTGACTTAAAAGGTCCACGGGCTAGAATCCGGATTTCAGAATGTAAACAAGTATTCACCTAAACAAATACAACATATAACTTATTGGTTAACCAAGGTTTGTCATTTTCATTTTTAAATTCAAGAAAATTTTAAATCTCAAAAGTAGTTCTTACACGTTGTTGAAGCCATGAGGCAAATTGTTTGTCATGACGTGCATTTACATCGTTAGAATTTTCTTCTTCTAGTTCAACTTTGTGTTCACTGAAGATATTAAAATTTTAGTAAGTTACAACCAAAAAAATAAAGTATAAATTTCTTAATATAGAAAAGTGTACTTACTTTATAAGTTTCTTCCATTTCAGGGCAATTATTTAATATGTATGTATGAATCTTCATTAATTCACCTTCACTCAAATCACATGTTCTGTAACCACCAATTGGACGCCCTTTGCTTGAGAAAACAGAAATTTCACCACCAGGATGTATCATTTCATTGTTGCGTTCAATCTTGTTGAAAACAGTGTCAACATCATTGAGATACATAGAACAAAATGTTACACATTCATTTTCTATATATCTTTCAGCTATGCATGCTTCTGGACGAGCTTTGTTTGTAACATATCCCTTTAAAATACGCATTTTCCTAATGAAACAAAAAGTAATTGGTATCAAGACAATTAGGAAGTTTTAAGACATTTGATAAATATGATTACCTCTCAAATGGGAACATCCATCTATATTGGGCTGGACCTGCCATCTTTGCTTCATAGGGTAAATGGACCAAAAGATGAGTCATAATGTCAAAGAATGAAGGAGGAAATATTCGTTCCAGCCTACACAAAATGACAACAATTTTCTCTTCTAGTTTCTCAAGAATATCTAGGTGCATAGTCCGTGAGCATATTATCCGGATAAATTCGCTTAGCTCATATAGCACGAGCCGAACCTCCTTTGTTAAGCAACCCCTAATTGATAAAGGTAAAACTCGTTGAATGAAAACATAAAAGTCATGACTTTTCATGCGAGACATTTGAAGTTCTCCCTCTTTTACGCACCTAGATATATTTGAGGCAAGTCCATCCGGGAATTTGAGTGACATGAGCAAGTTTAGTATCTTGTGTTTCTCATCCTTTGTCAAATGGTAGCAAGCCATAGGAATCATGAATGATTCACCTCTTGGTTGTAGATGTAAGCTTTTCTTCAACCCTAGGTCCATTAGATCTTGACGAGATTTCCACGTGTCTTTAGTCTTACACTTTATGTTAAATAATGTTCCCGTTAGACTTTCACTCACATTCTTAATGACATGCATGATATCGATGTTGTGTCTCACTTTTAGTTTAGCCCAATACGGAAGATTAAAGAACACACTTTTCTTTTTCCACCCTCTTCGTTCTTCTGAATACTTACGCTTCTTTTTGTTAACAAAGGAATGCGGGCCACCAATGGAACAATGGATATCATGCAAAACTTCATCTCCAGATTTAGGTGCAATCGGTTCCCGATCATCCACTGACCCGTCAAAATTCTTTTTATCCTTTCGCCATCTATGTGACAATGGTAGAAATCTTCGATGTCCCATGTAACATACTTTTCTACCGCATTTCAAATATTGAGAAGAAGTTTCATCCATACACGTTGGACAAGCTGTGTAACCCTTAACAGTCCAACCAGAAAGCATACCATACGCTGGAAAATCATTTATAGTCCACAACAGGGCCGCACGTAGTGTAAAATACTCTTTTCTTAGTGCATCATAAGCGTCAACACCGGCCCACAAATCCTTAAGTTCATCGATTAGAGGTTCCAGGTAAACATCAATATTAAGTCCAGGTGATTGAGGACCTGGAATCAACATCGACATGAACATGTATGGGTCTTTCATACATTTCCACGGAGGCAAGTTATATGGGACAATAAAGACAGGCCATATGCTATGTGAACTACTTAGGTTACCAAATGGATTGAATCCATCTGTTGCCAAACCTAAGCGTATATTTCGTGGATCACTAGCGAATGGAGGATCAATTTTGTCAAGGTGTTTCCAAGCCTCGGTGTCTGCAGGATGTCTAACTATGTTATCATCATGAACGCGTTTCTCCTTATGCCACCTCATATCAGACGCAACTTGCTTATCAATAAACAACCTTTGAAGCCTAGGTATGAGTGGAAAATATCTAACAACCTTTTGTGGTACCTTTTTCTTAAATCGAGGAGCCTTACACCGGTTGTTTGGACAGTGGGTGTGATATGCATACTTATTTCTATAAAGAATGTAATCATTAACGCACGCATGTATTTTCTCTCCTCCGAACCCTAAATCACGCACATATTTTTTTGCTTCATAAAAGTTCTTCGGAACTGAGGATGGAGTTGGCAAAGCTTTTCTAAATAAATCAAGCACTGCATCAAATGATTTCACCGACCAACCACTAGTTGTCTTCAAATGTAAAATGGTAACAACAAAAGAAAACTTTGAAAAATTTTCACATCCTTCATAAAGCTCTTCGTGTGATTCATTTAACAATTTTCGAAGAGTGTTTAAATTTTTGTCAACAGGACTTGAAGAGTTGCTTCTAGTCTGCCAATCATCACCCCAAGTACTTTGTCCTATGTTATCCAACATCTCATCAAGGTCATCATCGCTCATATATTCGGTAGCTCCATTACTTTCATCAAATGACACATCATCACCACCACCGTCATCATTTGAGTCCTCTCCATGATAATTCCACATTTTGTAACCTCTAGAAATTCCATTTTGCATCAAATGTGTATATACAATGTATTTATTTTTATCACGAAAATTGTTACAGCTTTTGCAGGGGCATGGAATAGCCGATGACTTATCTATGTCACGGTATGCAAAATCTAGAAACTCTATCACACCAGACTCATATCTTGGATCATTTATCCTATCGCGTATGTTCATCCAAGACTTATCCATTTTTTTATGGTAAAATCAATAAACCTGGAGAAATAAATACACAACTGATCTTTCAAAATTCACTTTTAGCTTTTAAATTGTTACAATCATAATCTCGGACACGATCTCAGTTCAACATTTTGTATTGAGTTGCTATAACCACATAACATATCTAAACAGATATAAACTGATCAGTGATCAATAACTATTACTATAATCAATATAAACAGATATAATTCCACTATTACTAACTTTTAACCGCAATTCGCTTACCAGTAACAACTAATTTCATATTATTTCATATTACCTACATTTTGTTACCGCCTAATTTTTCTAGACATTTTATCGAACAGTTGGCATGCAATCAAATAATTTCATCAAATCAACTCATAATGAACGTGAACACTTACAGCAATCAAATGAATATATGAACGTGAGATGAACCGTGAACCGTGAACTTATGAACCGTGACCTCTGGATGAACCGTGAGCTTATGAACAACCGTGAGCTTATGAACAACAACACTTAGAGCTTATGAACCGTGAGCTTAATAAGCTTAATTGAAAAGCTACATAGTTGTGGTGAAACATTCGAATACAAGAGAAAAGAGGCGGTGTGACGGCGGATTTGGTGAGATTTAACACGCGTGGAGGTGGGAAACACGTTCACAACCAAGAATTAGTGGTGGATTTGGTGTTGTTTTGATGTTGTATGCAGCGGTGTGACGGCGGATTTGGTGGTGGTGATTAAGGGTGGTGACGGCGGCGGCGGTGTTTTGGGAGAGAGAGAAAAAAATGAGGGTGTGTGGGTTGTATTAGTGGAAATGAGGAGGTGTGAGGGTTTATATTAAAATACTAGTAAACATTTTTAAAAACTTAGTAAAGTTATTTCGGGTCGGGTTTTTATTCGGGTTTTAGATCCGCGTGTTTTAGATCCAAGTGAATTGTAAACTTTTTTATCTGAATCGTGTTTTATTTGGCCAAAGTAAACTTTTTTATAATAAAATACTAGTAAACATTTTTAAAAACTTAGACTTTTTTTTTTTACTGTTTATCAAATACTTGACTTTTTTTTTTTCTTTTAAAACTTGAAAAACTGAAAAATAAGAAAAATAAATTATTATTGATTTGATTGTGATAAATGTATTGATTAATAAGATTACATTAAGAAAATTATTGAATTAATTGCAATAGTCAAGTTAGTGACAAAACTTTTTCGTGACTAGATGAGTGACGAAAATTTCGTGACTATATATGCAAGTGACAATAAATAGTGACGACAATTATATATCGTCACTAATTAGTGACGAAATATATAAGTCGTCATTAAATTCTCGTCACTATAGGCCTTTTTTTTTGTAGTGCCTTCAGGTCTAGTATACCTGTAGGCACTTGTTCTCCAAGCATAAAAAAGTCTTTCTCATGAAGGCCTTAAATGGTATACTAGTAGACCTTGATAATATCACAGCCACCTAGTAATTACTTATACTATGGACCACTTTTCAGATATGGATTATACAGCTTGTTTCCATGGAATTTTTGTTCGAATTTGGAGTATTCAACTGTATAAAGTTCAGGGGGGACTTGTTGACTTAAGAATTGGGATACTAACCAAATAAGTCTCTCAGTAAATTACATATTTGACCTACTACTTTTCTTCTAATATCTAAATCTCTCCTTATCACAACATTTGACTTAGAATGCATCCAATAGCAGCCTCGTGTCATAAATTCAAGGGAGACAATTGCACGTGACAGGAATGTCTTCATTTTGAGTTTTGACTAGCAATCACTTTGACTCTTCTTACTTCAGTTTGACGCATGGGCTTTTCTATTAGACCTAACCTCTTAACGAAACAATTTGTAATATAGTTTTCAAAAATGATCAAAGTTTGCTCCTTCTATCATAATTTTTTGGCTCCGCCCCTAATATAAACTTAGGTTTCCACTGAAAAATCCCGAACCCCAACCATATTTGGGCTTGTAAGTCTTGACCATCCGATAAAATTGGAACGATACAGAGAAGAATAAGCTTGTTAACATAACTTTTTTTTTTATCGTTCCAACTTTCGACGAACTTTTTTTTTTTTCAAAATTTCCGCCCAAAAAAATCACACGTGATTTGATTTTTACGAATCAAATGTGATTTTTACAAATCATATGTGATTTTTCTGGGTGAAAATTTTTTAAAAAAAAGTTCGTCGAAATTATAAAGAAATGCATATCTATAGATAGATAATTTAATTCTCGTCGAGAATGTGTATTTTTTGTAGCTTGAAGATTTATCGTTTGCAAGATATGTTGTTTTTAGAAAAAGGGTGAAAAATGATTTTTTATTAATTTAGATGAAAAATGGATGTTTAAGATTGGTTTTTTTTATCTATGACAAATATGAGATTTATATTGATCTCAACTCTACCTAGCATTATTATAATCTACATCATCTTTTATATATCATTACCATATTAAATTCTTTCATGATCGACAATCATAACGTTTGTTTGCTATGTGGTTACAAATAAGAATACATCTAAAAGAGTTCTTCGAAGTTGTGTTGCAAAAAGCACTATCACTGACTTTCCAACACTTAACTTGACACACAAGAAAAAGTGCAACTTTCACTAAATCTAAAGAGACCGACAATATACAGTTCATTAGTTTTCGTTATACATGCTATAGAATCTCTACTAGTTACCTAACTTAAACAAATTCCTATGTGCTTATGGCTAATGGTTTACTTTCGATAACAAGTAATTTACCACTTTTCATTAAGCAGTTTGAAATACTACCAAATCAATTCATGCCACAATCTATACACACCTTTTAATTTTTCATGTTCAGTTTTAAGTTTAAACACACTATAACTGATATCACATTCCATAACTCTTATAGCTTCCCCGTTGATCAAGGACTCCCTTTTAATGTTTGCATCATTGATCATTGTCATATACTACAAGTTCATTAGTTTTCGACTTTTTGTTATACTCGCTATAGAATCTCTACTAATTACCTAACTTAAACAAATTCCTATGTGCTTATGGCTAATGGTTTACTTTCGATAACAAGTAATTTACCACTTTTCATTAAGCTGTATGAAATACTACCAAATCAATTCATCACATTTTTCTTCATTAATTTATGGTATCCATCTTAATGGCTGTATTGCAGCGGTAAAATATAGATCGATCCATGCCACAATCTATACACACCTTTTAATTTTTCATGTTCAATTTTAAGTTTAAACACACGATAGCTGATATCACATTCCATAACTCTTATAGCTTCCCAATTGATTAAGGACCCCCTTTTAATATACTACAAGTTTATAAACTGATAATGGCCTTCGGAAAATGTCAGGGCTAAACAAAAATTAATTCTGGTACGCTATAATGAAATACGTTTTTTTTTTTTTTTTAGGGACTAGTTATAGAATATTGCAATTCCATCCGTTCCATGTTCCAACACATGAATGAGTATTAAGCAACACCTCCGGTCTACAGAATATCAACACTCCAAGAAATAACTGATTCGCTCCATCATACCTTGCTTAACAACACACAACATATAGCATCAAACATGTAGAATATCTACATGAACATGCTGTTAGTTTTAATGGATAAATATTAATGTGTATGACTAGAATCGAACTCGGGACCATGGGATTGCACACATTACATATGAGGAATTAATGTAATAATAATTAATATATAAACCGTTATATATTTATTTATTTAAACACAAAATAATGACTAACGGACGTTAAGTAATTAACGGGAATTGACTAACGACTGTTAGGGAATAAAAGAAGGACTATAGGTGAAATTAGAGGATCAAGAAGGTTCCGGAATCCCTTTGGGAAGCATGGGCCGATCGGATAGGGGTTTCTATAACCCAATCCAAAGCCAACTTGTTCTCCTTGTGTAATAATCAAGATACATGTTCAGGAGGTCGGGGGAACTCAAAATAAAGGTTAAACATGGTATTATTAGATTAAAGAATGGGGAAGTGTGTGTATTTTCTAGAGAGAGAAAGTAGGGTAAACACACACACCTCAAGTTACAAATGAGAATCCCACCCTCCTAGTTGAGACTAGGAGGGTATTTATACTATTTTACAAGCCTAACTTTACTCTAATGGCAAAACTAGACCTTGTACTTAATTACTATTGCAATTTCCGAGTATAACATAACTTTAAAGGCTAACAATCTCTCCCCAAAGTGATGTTATACGGGAATTGCTTACAACGTTCCTTACAAGTAAAATACAAAACATAAGCGCAGCAGCTCTGAGAATGGTCTTCAAACTTCATTACATCGTTCAGCTTGCAGAATCTTCTCAGCTGTCATTTCTTTACTTGCAGAAGAACAATGTGAGCAAATATAATTAGGGTAAGGATATTGGTGATTAAATCTAGCTTTTCACTCTCCCCTAATTAGTGCTCTCCCCCAAACTGACAACCTTTCTGATGAATGCCCTGAATTTTGAAGAATTCTTTTGATAAATGAATGCCCTGAATTCTGAAGAAGTCTTTTGATAATTAAATGCATTACGTCTTTAGTCTTCTAACACACAGCGGATACCGTCTTTAATCTTCTAACACGCAGCGGAAAATGTAGAACAGACTGTAGACTTGACCTTCTTCAAGATTGTTCATTTGGGGGAACATAGTATCAACATCTTCATCTCACCAAATGCATCCCAGTTATCTTTCATATGAAAAATCAGCCCATAACGTACACATGAAATGATAACACCAAAGTAACAAGTTGTCCCATATCATTGGTCACGGGTAACTTGTTTAACGATTTCTCTCCCCCAAAGTTGAAACCGTAGCACCAGAATCAATTAAGATCCGGAAATGCACTTTTCTTTCTCCAGGATAGTTCCATCATCATGGGATATTACACATTTCTCTCCCCTGCTGGTTACGATTTATCGGAAGCAGCATAATGGTGTGTACGTGGAGTATGAACTGGAAGCATCTTTATCATTAACCATATAGCCCGTGAGAAGATGTAGATAAACCCAATCTACTAATAATACCATTTATAATGTCTAACTCTTTATCAACCCCCTGTATAAAAAACAACGGCTTTTTGTAGTAACTACTGATGGAGAAAATCCACTATGACGAACTTGAGACTGAAGTAAAATAACCCAAACTTGTGACTTAAACTTGCACTATTGTCAGATTAAGAACCTATATTAAGCACTACAACGTAACTCCTTAAAGCATAGGTCGTTTCATATACCCATCCAACCTTCCTTAACTGTATATGAACTTATCTTGAATTATCCACAGCTTTTTGTGACACTTGAGCACTACAACGTAACTCCTTTAAAGTGATAGCTATACTCTGTGAGCACAACAACGTAACTCCTTACATCAGGTATAACTAGACAACTCAAGTCTTAATCAACGTATGCTCTGTGAGCAACCTCAACTCGAACAAGGATCTCGAAGAATCATGCATCCAACCAACCTCGATATCTTCAAGATACTAAGTACACGCACCCGTGATATTCCACTTCAACTTCAAATAAGTAATAATGAATCATCCTTGTAGTCATAGTTGATAACTTCAAAATTTAGCCATTGTCATTTGATTGTGAATCTTGATCAGGATCTTTTAAGCTATACGTGGTAGTTTTGAAGATGTAGGCCAATAATATTTTTTGTGATTTTGGTGTGGTGAGTTTGAAATATGCCATATAATGCAATTCTAAGGATACTAGGAAAATTTGAGTTTTAGAAAATTTTACGCCAAATTTTGACCTAACAATTTGAATTTTGGGCCAAAATTTTCATCGTTAAACCATAATTTGAATTTAGCGTAAAAATTGACCGTTTAGTCACTCCTCGAAATTAAATTTTACTCAACTTTTCCCGCCAAAAATTGACCGATAGCACAAAGTCGAGAACCCCAAACTCGATATGAGAAAGTCGATAGGAGAAACTCGGTAGCACAAAGTCGATATCCCCAAACTCGATATGAGAAACTCGAGAGGGGAAACTCTAGAAGAGAAACTCGAGAGGAGAAACACAAGAAGAGAAACTCGAGAGGAGTAACTCGAGAAGCTCACAGAAAGTCGATAAGGTTCATAGAAAGTCGATAGAAGCTTAGAAACTTGATAGACCTAGTGAAACTCGACAATACTTAGAAACTCGAGAGAACTTGTGCAAAGTCGACAGAATCCAGAAAGTCGAGATAACTTGTAACAAACTCGAGATAATCTGAAGAAACTCGACAGGTTTTCTTACAAACTCGAGAGAACTGATGGAGAAACTCGAGAAAACTTTCAAAACTCGAGAGAATTGAAGGAAACTCGAGAAGTCTTTCAGAAACTCGATAGGTTTGAAAGAAACTCGAGAGATTCTAGCCACCGACTTTCTAACTCGAAAGAGGTGACAGAAACTCGAAAATATGTCCAGAAACTCGAGAAACCCCCTGATGAACAGTACCGCCACACCAAAATATCACTTTTTTCACCTCAAAACCCCACGATTCGCCCCTGGTTATCTCTGATGCCAATTGTAATAATCAAGATACATGTTCAGGAGGTCAGGGGAACTCAAAATAAAGGTTAAACTGGTATTATTAGATTAAAGAATGGGGAGGTGTATGTGTTTTCTAGAGAGAGAAAGTAGGGTAAACACACACACCTCAAGTTACAAATGAAAATCCCACCCTCCTAGTTGAGACCAGGAGGGTATTTATACTATTTTACAAGCCTAACTTTACTCTAATGGCAAAACTAGACCTTGTACTTAATTACTATTGCAATTCCCGAGTATAACATAACTTTAAAGGCTAAAACCTAGATTTCTCATCTATATATACAAGGCTAGGGTTATTCAGTCTTCACTTCTTAGGCACTAGATATAACCCTAAAACCTTTTTCCTTCTTCTCTTGCTTTTGGTCGATCGACATATACCCTCAAGGGGTCGATCCTCACTTGTTTTCTAAACAAAATTGTTTGGTTTAATTGTGTTTACATTACTAGCATAATCTTTAATTCGGTTATAGTACGTGTGTACAAGATTGTGGTATCAACTCATTATAGTTGATATTCTTGGATTGAGATACAAAAAGGTAAGGGGTATCTCGTTAATCCATTTGTCAAAGATTTGAAGAAGATTAAAGTTTGATTCTTGTTCTTGCTAGAATCAAAAGGTACGCGTTTCTTTTATATTCAGTTAATTAATTACATGTATTTGATTCTTACGCTTCCGCTATGTGCTTTAATGATGTTTATATTTGTTTATATAATTGTTATGGCACTTAAATTCAACAGTGGCATCAAGAGCCGTTAATACTGTGTAATTAATTACTGAAACACATAAAAATTGAATACTTGATTGATTATTGCATGCTTTAAGGTTTCTAGGTTTTAATTTTTTGAAACCCTAAAAATTTTTACTGTTCACCCGACACTGTGCACCGGGCACTGTTCATCCGGAAAAAAATAATAATTAGGTTTTTTAAAAATTGTAGAAACCCTAGGTTGCATGCAATGTTTTATGTGTTAATTCATGAATAATTGTTATGTGACATGGAATTGTATGCGTATCTTGGGAAGCATGATTAATTGTTAATATGTTTATGTGGATCCATGATGAACGTGCATGTTTGATCATGGATCATATGATTATTATGTAGTAATTGTTACTTGTTTTGTGTTAACATGCTTAATTATGCATATAATTATTAGATTATGCATTTTTTTTGAACTATGTGTGTTCGTGTATATATTTATCGTAGAACTTACGCAACCAAATTGTTCGGTGTATGTGATCCATTGGTACCATTAGCTCGAAAACCAATGGGAGTTTTAGATAAACATATACATGATTGTTATTTTATTTAGTATGTTCATTATTTTTGTCGTTTATTTTTATTAATTACTTGTTTGTTTATAAATATTGTTGTGACATGATTGTAAGCAAGGGTAATTTTTCGAATAGAAAATAAACCGGATTAAATAAGGGTGAAATTGGATTTGCTTTTAAGACTTAAAGTCATAAACTTTTGATTGAGTGATGAGTTTTGTACCAATAGTGTGAACAGCTCACCCAGTTTTGACAAACTATAAGAGGGGTATAAGGAGGATTAACATTAAATTGTCAAACCGAAAGAGACGCGTTTTTAATTGACATTTAGTGCTGACATTTGTCTCTCCGCTCCTTTGTGCGTCAAATTGGAGCTACCAAGTAAGCTATTTTATGTACAAAATCACCTTAACGGTGAATTGACCTCAATTCCACGCGCCACTTTGTGGTAATTATCTGAATAACTTGGGTCTTTTGACTCATGCAGTAGTAGGATATAGTGGGCGATAATTGTAGGTAATTCATTGATTGGTGAACCCAATACTTCAATTAAAACTTTGTTGATTTAAATCTTAGATTAAAATTGGTTAATAAAATTGTTTTGAAAACTTATGATACGAAGATGTGTGCATGCTTCTTCATACATATTTTGATTGACACATCAAAATCAGTACCCTAAAATTTAAGTTCATGCCATCTAATTATAAGAAACACTTGAAGTTGTAATTTAGCTTAAGTGAGACCTTGACTAGATTACAATGACAAGGTAAATTTCCGTTAATGCGTGAGACCATATATGGAGAATTTGCAGTTTCTAAATTAGACGACTTAATTAAGTTGTTAGTGAGACCTAGAAACTCAAGGCATGAGATGGGATGAAACATGCTTACTTTACAAATTGTATTTGGCAAATGTAAATCCCATAATGATCTAGGAGTCGGAAATTGTTTGCCGATTATTGTTCGACAGATTACCATATTTTGTACTTTCACTACTAGCAGATCAACTGATGTAGTGAAACTATGAAAATTTGGATCCTAGTTTTCAAGAAAATTCAATGATTATATGAATATTTCCTTGAGTATTTTATTTTCTTGAAAAGATTGTATTATCGAAAACACTAAAATTGAATTTTGTAAATTCTTTTAATGTATTAATGCAATGTTAAACCGTAAACGTGGGACATTCTTTTAGTGGTAAATTGATCTACACCCGTAGGGGTTTTTGGCTAGAGTCAACTTTACTAAAAGAATAAACATAGTCTCCTTTCTTTGAGAGAAGAGTGAGACTTAATCCTATTCTTTTTCATGAATGAGAAAGGTAAGATAGAAAAATTAGAATTGTCTAAATTCTAAGAAATAACTCATAGCAAACTTTAATAGTTAAGAAAATTGCACATTTTATGAGTTATTAAATTGGAAGCTAGACTAATTACCGCAAAATTGGTAAATTTATCTAGTTGTTGTGCTTTGATCACTTAAAGATGCTACATACCATTGTGGGGATGGTAGACATATTAAGGAAAAATTGCATGCCCAATTTTTAAGTTAATTGCATTGATGGATAGTCCATCATCTACATAGTAGAATACACTCTTTTTAGTACCTAAGTAATTGTTACGAATGGGTCTTCTCAAAGGTGTAGGAAAGTTAATAGCACACTATTTGCTTTGACTGGTTATGAAACACTTACAATGTTGTCAAATCCAGTGGGAGCATTGTGTTGTAATTACTGAATAGTAAATTATTGTAATGATCTGTAATTCAGTGGGAGCTGCAAGCTTTGTCATCTTGGTAGTAACCCAAATTATCTCTAGAATGTCTTGAGATAATTACTTTCCAATTGTAGACACTTGTGGTTTTAAGGATAGTCATGTACGTTTCCTTACTAGACAAGGTGGTTCTATATCTACTAATTATGCTAATATCTATGACACAATCATATTGATCACATAAACAAACGAGTGACGTGTTGTTTATTTGATACATGATATTGTTCCATGTACAAGTGGGAGAAATCTTATATTGTGTGCAAGGTACAACATATAGGAATATGATTTAAAGAACTATCTTGACCGCAAGGTAAGAAACTAACGTTCTAAATATGACTAATACACTTCTAAGTCTAGAAACACTTGTTGTTGAAATTTAGCTTAAGTGAGACCTTGACTAGATTACAACAACAAGGTGAAATTCCATGATTACGTGAGACCGTACATGGATAATTACTGTTTCTAAATTAGATACCTATTAGAACAAGTGTCAATAAGGATAATGAGACTACTTCAAAATAAATATTTATGTATTATTGAAATGACATAAATAAATGAAGTAATCTAATACTACTTCAAATTTGAATATTTATGTATTCTTGGAATGTCATAAATATATGAAGTAATAAATTAACTTGAAATTACTATTGAAACCAAATTGTGGTGTTCATGATTACTTTAGTTATAAATATGAAGTCTTTTAATTGTTACAAGACTTATTATAATATAAAGTAAGACGTTAACTTGTTATGTCTTCTTTATTAAGACATATACAAGAAGTCATTGAGTTGATCAATGATTTATCACGTATAGTGGGATTATAACAGTCTATGTCTTCTTGATTGAGACATGGACGATAAGTGACTTAGTTAAAAAGTACTTGTGTTATAAAGCATGCAATTGGCTTGGAAAATCTATTTCACCATTAAGTTGACTTAGTTGGTAAATAGGTAAGCCAGAAGGAGTATGAGTTCATCTTACATATTGTTAGATTGTCTCACAATATTAGTTCTAATGAAATACCTCAAGTTTGTGGTGTGTTTAGTTAGGAGAATCAAGCTCTATTAGTATTCTTTGATTAACGATAACTATAACTTCCTTTCTTCCAAAAGCTATCAAGGTTAGAAAATTGAGTATGGGTGGTATATACTCAATAAGACTCCAACTTAGAAGATTAATAAGACACCATTTATTATGGAATGTGATGTAACACCCCTAAAATTTGGTTCAGCGGAAGACAAAACAAGTTTTTGGGTGCTACGAAATTGGTACACAACACAAGCATAGAAAGCAGGATAACATTATCCGTTTACATAAAACATTTCAAAATCCATATCTTAAGTCTACATTTAACCAAAAGTACTGAAAGTAATTAAAGTAAGGCCCAAATAAAATAAAAAAGATAGGCCCCCAAAACATTATCAGAGTTTAGGTTGATCCTTAGCCATACCGTACGCCAAGCCTCCAACAGTAATAGCCAAAGTAAACATCATCAATTACCTGAGAAAACATGCTAAAACTCAGCTAACGCTGGTGAGTTCATAGGTTTTTTCAAATCAAAATAGTGGACCAAGATTAGAAATCAAGTATGCTATGAGTGACTAGGTCGCAACCAAACAAACCAAAACCCACACATGGGAGTATTCAATCATAATAATAGTTATCCTATAGGTGCACACTACAGATGTCTATAGGCACATGAG
This sequence comes from Artemisia tridentata subsp. tridentata, assembly GCA_021014915.2. Lineage (NCBI taxonomy): Eukaryota > Viridiplantae > Streptophyta > Magnoliopsida > Asterales > Asteraceae > Artemisia > Artemisia tridentata. The sequence continues at coordinate 319,049,214 of CP139501.1, read as the reverse complement.
CCCCAAGTAATAGGCACAAAAAGCCCTCATTAATAATTAGGCACAAAAAGCCCTTGTATATAATAACCATAGTCAACTAGCATAGCAATATATCAAAACATAAAATAACAGTTGGTCTGTTCAAAATGGTTTTGCATGTTTTCTCCCCCAAGTTTAATAAAACAATAATAAGAGTAAAAGTGGGGCTATGAAACTCACCTCAAGCAAGCAAAGCACAAACAAGATCTACAGAAGCAAAGTAATCGGCAGCTCTCAAGTATCGGCACTCACGGACTCGGCACAACCTAATAATGTAAACTCACCTTAACATAATCTCCAAATGTAAAAGTTCCAAAATTTAACTATCCCAAGTAGATTCCTTTTTAAATTCCAAAATCTCTTTCTTATATTAGTTACTGGCGTTTGGTATCGACGGGTGTGTAGTGGTGACACGACATGACTCAAGTGTACTCACGCCACATAAAGACTAAAACCTAAACAATTCACAAACAAGGACGTATGACTAAGTTTTGATTTGACAAGTTATGCGGACAGATTGTTGGGTTCTTATCGAGTTCGTCAACTCGATAAGTCTCGTAATTCCTTCGTTTAATTTATCAATCCAAAACTCAATAATCATACTTGATAAGTCATAAGGATGAATTGCTCGTTAATAAATTCCTTCCGACATGCTTATTGGGCTCTTATTGGACTCGTCAGCCCAATAAGTCCGATAACCATGTGGGTCGGGTTTATTAACATCAACTAATCCGAGACTTGACACCAAATCTACAAAACATAAATATTTCCAATAATAGGACTCCTCGATTTGTGTGCCCTCGAAATAATAAATAACTCGCACTTATTACTTTTTACTTGTAAAAATATTAAATAACGTCTTACGCGTCTTTTAACTTTTCCTTTTTAACCTTTAAAATATTAAGTAACCAAATGTTCGTTAATTAATATTTTTAGGTTACCGTTTAATAGAGTCATTTAAATTTCTACGAGAAATTATATATTTCGAGTCACATTTCCAATTTTATATCATACTCGGGTCAAAGTCAATCCTCACAAGTCCAATATCAATAATCAAGTCTAAGTAGTTCTTTTGGCTTGTCGAGGCCGCAATGAGACTAGTAAGTCTCGGCGACTCTCGACTTGGCTCAAACAACATATCTCAATATATATTTATAACAACTTTGCCGCAATACCAATCAACCTCCAACAAAATTTTAACGGCCAAAAATACCTACGGCGCGTCATCTACCAACTCCGCCCGTATTTCAATCACAACAACAATAACCAGAAGCAAGTAACCAGGCCGAGACCCTAATGGTCTCGGCTCCATCTCTCGGCACCACAATAACCATATCGACTCTAACTCTCTTCTCGACAATAGTTTCCAATAGCCTCAAAATAACCAATAATAACAACAACAATAATTCCAACAGTCACATTGTTATAACAAATGTGTAACCACCAAATCCAAATAAGTGAACAATCCAAATTCGACCACAATAACTGATGAAGCCGAGGGTTTTACCATACCCTCGGTTCGAGTGAACCAGCCCACAACACTAACAATAACGACATACAAGACTCGACTCGACTACTTCCATAACTAGTTAAAGGACCACGGTTCGACACTACACAACCAAGAAAGATACCAAACGATTTTTATTGATTCTTTAGTGTTGAAGAATCTTTAACCCCATCTAGGATGTGTTTTACAAACATCATTGATAACATACAGCGAAATTAACAAGAACAATGATGCTTAACAAGGTTGTAATTTATTTGATCAAGGCGCCTTCTTTATTCATAAATAATAAACTAAACTACTACAAACGTGTATAATCACATGTTTCTACTCGACTCTCATTGAGAGATCTACATTTTTCTATGATTCATACTGCCGCCCTAACACCCTTTATAAATAGGGTTTACAACGAAAACCTAACTTTCTCAGGAAGCTATCTAAATTATTACATTAAGACCCTGTCGTTTCATTTATCTTCATTTAGGCATATGTAGTTTTGTAATCATCAAATTATAATTCCCAACAATCTTCCCCTATTTGATATTAAAAAACTATCTCCATGAAACAATCTTCAATACTTCCTTGAGGTCTTCTTGAACATGTCACCACACATAACAAGCTGCAAATCAATCAGTAATAAAATAATCGAATTAGTTGCCTCCAATTCAACACATGCAAATGACGACAGAATCACACTGCTCACTTGCATAAGTGAATAACGACAAATAACCACATGAACAAATGACGACAGAATCTCACTGCTCACTTGCACAAATGATTAACGACAAATCAATCAATCATCTTCCCCTTTTTGTAATCATCGAATAGGGGTCTTCCATGCAACTTGAATAAAAAATGCTTCCCCTTAAGTGGTGCATGTAGATGGTTAAACATCGAATCAACAAACTTCCCCTGAAGCCAATATGTTTACCATCTCTTGAATCACAAACTCCATAGGCTTTATGAAATGATTACTGATGAAGAAAACCGAGTATAACGAACTTGATGAAGAAGTTGAATTTCCCAAACTCGCGTCTTATATCTTGCACTATCCACGTGACTCCAAACTCATCCTAAAAGTAGGTCGCAACCTCTTGATAAATCCTCAACTATATGAGACACTGAGCACTACAACGTAACTCCTAAAAGTGATAGCAAATGTGAGCATTAAGCATCCTAGATTATAGATCACACACTTTTGCTAGATTCATCAAGTCTTTGTCACCGCATTAACGCACAAACAAGTTATCTCCAAAGTGTAAACAGATCACCCATACAGTACGAGATTGAATTTAAATAATCACAGCCCCTCGTGAAGACTTTGACCAATGAAATCACTCCAATTAATATATCGGACCAATGAGATTAAAATAATCAACCTTATGACAACCAATCAACATCAACCATAAATGACAATCATCAATTTATACGCAGCAACAAACCATTTAATTTACCGACCGATTAAATGTAGTACGAGGTATGATTTTTGAATATACAATCAGATCTGCTCTTATCGATACCAAAAAAAAAAAAAAAAAATTACCTCACGAATTTTTTCAGATCTGCTCCTTTCTTTGAATCTGCTCCATCACCAACAGTAACAACCTTGTAGATCCTAGATATCGAGAGCAACCCTCTCTGATACCACTTGTTGAAGAATCTTTAACCCCATCTAGGATGTGTTCTACAAACATCATTGATAACATACAGCAGAATTAACAAGAACAATGATGCTTAACAAGGTTGTAATTTATTTGATCAAGGCGCCTTCTTTATTCATAAATAATAAACTAAACTACTACAAACGTGTATAACCACATGTTTCTACTCGACTCTCATTGAGAGATCTACATTTTTCTATGATTCATACTGCCGCCCTAAAACCCTTTATAAATAGGGTTTACAACGAAAACCTAACTTTCTCAGGAAGCTATCTAAATTATTACATTAAGACCCTATTGTTTCATTTGTCTTCATTTAGGCATATGTAGTTTTGTAATCATCAAATTATAATTCCCAACATTTAGTTAACGAAAACATTAACCCAACATCAAGATTAAAACTGAGTTGACTCGTATACGAGTCAACTCGCGCGTGGAGTTGCGTGACCTACCTTTTCTTCAAGATCTATTTGCGTGGGGTGTTTGTAGCGGTGGTGGTGACGGTTTTCAGTGGCGGTGTGAAGCAACAAGGTGGTGATGGAGCTTTTGGTGGCGCGTGTGATATAAGAGATGAAAGAGGAGATGGTGGTGATCATTTTGGTGGTGGCGATGAGGTGATAGGAGTGGCGGTGTGGTGGTGGCGTGGGGTTGCAGCGGCGGCGGCTCAAAAGAGGGGAGGGAGTGATATATTTTTAGGTTTAGGGTAAAATGAAAAGGGATAAGGGGTGTAATAGGGTTTTATTGCAAGAGGGATCTTGTGTGCAACTATTTTAAGTGGGGGAGGGGGCCGGTTGCAAGAACCCACAAGGACCTTTGATGAAATTTTTATAAACTTTCCTGAAAACACACGTTATGGCTCGTAAATAATATCGAACGTCACCAAATATTTTATAAGTCGCGCCGATAGTCTTAAAATTGTTTTTCCATAAATTTAGACTATAAACACGTCTATATTAAATATACTTGCCACGATTCGTTTATTTCTCGATTTATTAGGTTTTCTAGTGCCGACTCACAGAGTGCCTTACTGGGTTCACAAAGGAATACTCGTCATATTATAAAAATCCACGATATAGAAACCAAAATCCGGATAAAATATCCAACACATCCAAAAGTGATTACAAGAGATAAAATATTCGTTTTAAAAATGTAATGCGGTAATTTGAAAAAGGCTCCTGAATTTACCAGTTGTCACAGCCGATTCGTTTGAAAAGAGATGAGAGTACTTTCGCTTTATCTCGTCCTCACGTTCCCATGTAAACTCAAGACCATGAAGTGAGTTCCATCGGACCTTAACGATAGGAATGCGACTATGTTTCAGTCGTTTAACTTCACTATCCAAAACTTCCACTGGTTCCTCAATAAAGTTTAAGTTCTCGTCTATCCGGATTTCTCTCAAAGGAATAACCAGGGTTTCGTCAGAAAGACATTTCTTCAAGTTACATACATGAAACACGTTGTGCACATTACTCAGTTCTGGTGGTAACTCGAGTCAATAGGCTACCGGTCTGATTCTGTCAAGAATTTGGAATGGTCCAATGTAACAAGGATTGAGTTTTTCGCGCTTGCCGAAACGTATCACCCCTTTCCATGGTGAGACTTTTAACATGACCCTGTCTCTGACCTGGAATTCGAGAGGTTTACGTCTCTTGTCGGCATAACTCTTTTGTCGATCTTGTGCAACTTGCAAACGGTTTCGGATTTGAACTATCTTCTCGGTCGTTTCTAGGACAAGTTCGGGACTAGTAAGTTGACTATCGCCAACCTCAGCCCAACAGATCGGGGATCGGCATTTTCAGCCATACAATGCCTCAAAAGGTGCGGCCTTAATGCTAGCATGATAGCTATTGTTGTAGGAAAATTCGGCCAAAGGCAAGTATCTCTCCCAGCCTTTTCCGAAATCTATAACATAGGCTCGTAGCATATCTTCCAACATCTGGATAGTCCTCTCGCTCTGGCCGTCTTTTTGGGGATGATAGGCAGTACTCATATCGAGGTTTGACCCCATGACCGTCTGGAGTGACTTCCAAAAATTTGACGTGAAACGACTGTCTCGATCCGAGATAATCGATATTGGCACACCATGTCGAGAAATAATTTCTTTCAGATATAGTCTTGCAAGTTTATCCATACTGTCATTTTCACTGATTGCAAGAAAGTGAGCGGATTTAGTGAGTCGATCTACTATTACCCAAATAGTATCACAACCACTAGCTGTTCTGGGTAGTTTAGTGATGAAGTCCATGGTGATCCGCTCCCATTTCCAAACAGGGAGTTCAGGTTGTATCAATAACCCTGACGGTCATTGATGTTCAGCCTTCACTTTCGCACACGTTAGGCACTTGCTGACATACAGGGCTATTTCGGCCTTCATGTTAGGCCACCAATACAGTTTCTTCAGGTCTTGGTACATTTTATCAGATCCGGGATGAATTGAGTATTTTGATTTATGCGACTCGTGCATAATCAACACACAAATTCCTCCATAAAGTGGTACCCAGCTCTTGTCCCCAAAACATAAGGTTCCATCGGAACGCTTTACAAAGCCATTTTCGCTTTCTACCATTCTATAAAGGTTTTCGTGCGGTCGGTTCTCTTCCTTTAATGCTTCAGCTTAGGCTTCAAGAATTTGAGATGGTAACGGTGAACTAATAGTCATTCCCAAGGATCTGACTCGCAACGGTGGTATTCTTTCCTTCCGACTAAGAGCATCAGCAACAACGTTTGCCTTACCGGGATGATAGCGAATTTCATAGTCGTAATCACTGAGCAGTTCTAACCAGCGACGATGCCTCATGTTCAGCTCTTTCTAGTCCAAGATATGTTGCAAACTTTTATGATCGGTATACACAATGCACTTCGTGTCGTACAGATAATGTCTCCATATTCTGAGTGCGAATACTACTGCACCCAATTCCAGATCATGTGTTGTGTAGTTTTTCTCATGGGTCTTAAGCTGTCGCGAAGCATATGCTATCACTTTCTCCCATTGCATCAGGACAGCTCCCAAACCCTTGTGCGAAGCGTCGCAGTACACGACGAAGTCTTCGCTTCCTTCAGGTAAGGCTAGGATAGGTGCACTACACAACTTTTCTTTCAACAATTGAAACGCTTCTTCTTCATCTTCTCCCCATTCGTACTTTACATTCTTCTGGGTTAGCTTAGTTAGAGGCTTGGCTATTTTAGAGAATCCCTCGATGAATCTCTGATAATAACCAGCTAGACCCAAAAATTGACGAACTTCAGTTGAGGTTTTTGGGCCGGCCCATTCCTTGAAGGACTCGATCTTCGCGGGATCCACGTGAATTCCCTGACTGTCGATCACGTGGCCCAAAAATTGTACGGTAGAGATACAAAATTCACACTTCGAGAATTTGGCGTACAGTTGTTCCTGCTTCAGTAATTCCAAGATAAGCCTTAGATGCTCTTCATGCTCCTCTTTACTCTTGGAATAGATCAGGATATCGTCAATGAATACTATCACAAACTTATCCAAATAGGGCTTGCACACTCGGTTCATGAGATCCATGAAAACTGCTGGTGCATTGGTTAAACCGAAAGGCATCACTTGGAACTCGTAATGACCATAACGAGTTCTGAACGCAGTCTTTGGGACATCTTCTTCTCAAACTCTGAGTTGGTGATAACCAGATCGTAGATCAATCTTTGAGTAAACACTCGACCCTTGGAGTTGATCGAACAGATCGTCGGTCCTGGGTAGAGGATATCGGTTCTTCACTGTCAATTTGTTCAGCTCTCGATAGTCAATGCACATGTGAAAAGATCCATCCTTCTTATTTACAAACAATAATGGAGCTCCCCAAGGTGACGAACTTGGTCGTATGAATCCCTTTTTTGACAGTTCTGCCAATTGCTTCGACAGTTCTTCCAACTCGGTAGGGGCGAGGTGGTAGGGTGCTCGGGCTACAGGTGCAGCTCCAGGTATCAATTCGATCTGAAATTCAACTTGTCTCACTAGTGGAATTCCAGGTAAGTCATCTGGGAATACTTCCGGAAAGTCTCGGACGATGGTACATCTTCAATACGTTTCCCGCTCTTCTCTTTTCCTTTACTTTCAGAAATCCGGGCCAAGAAGAGGTAACACCCTTTTTCTACGTACTTCTGTGCCTTAGTACAAGAGATCATGTTCAATCTGGAGGGACCGCCACGATCACTCCTATCTCCTTGTATGTTCAAGACTTCTCTTCCGTAGGGCACACGAACAATTTTCTTGTCGCAGATGATATTAGCATGATACTTGGATAACCAATCCATGCCAATGATGACATTGAAACTGCCTAAGGTGACGGGTAAGAGATCGATGTCGAAAGGATGGTTTAAGAAATTTAGCGTACAACTACGAATAATGGTGTCTATCTTTTCAATGTTCTCATTTGCTAACTCTACATTATACTCAATACCTAAGGCTGTCGGGAGCAAGGACATAAATGTAGTTGATACAAAACTCCTATCGGCACTGGTATCAAACAATATAGAAGCATAACGGTTGTTGAGAAGGAACGTACCAGTAACAACATTCGGGTCATCCTTGATCTCCTTCCCAATAACATTCACCCTTCCTTGGGCTGCTCCCACTTCTCCCTGCTGGTTCCTAGTGCCTTGGTTTCCCCGCTTTCCTCCTGTTCCTAGATTACCATGATTATGCCCATATCCTCCCGTACCTCGATTCCCATGATTTCCTCCATTTCCTGGGTTTCCTTGGTTCCACTGCTCACGACACTCATTCCTGTAGTGTCCCCTTTTCCCACATCCTTAACAGGTGACACTAGCCTTTCAATCCATTCCCGGAGTTGTCTGCACCGTGGCTAGGGGTCGGGATCTGCAGTCTTTGGCTTTGTGTCCTATTTTTGAGCAGTTGTTGCACACCACAGTACATGGCCCGTGGTGATGACGATTACAACAGTTACATTTTGGCTGATTCCCCTTATAACCCTTCTTCTCCCAATCAGTAATAGCATAAACCTTGGCGACCTCTTGCCGTTTGTTCTGGTGATCATTACCCTTAGGCTGATCCTCCTTTTTCCTCTTATCGTTCTTCCCCTTTTCCGCACAGTCGAGAACTAGTGAATCCATTAAACGTTGAGCTATCGTGATGGCTTCATGGAGATTAGTTGGGTTTGCAGCAATCACATCATTCCTAGTAGCCAGTGGCAACCCATCAGTGTAGCGCTCAATCTTGAGTGCCTCAGTACGAACCATCTCGGGGCAAAGTAGTGACAATTCTTGGAAACGACGGTTGTAAGTTGTCATGTCAGTACCTTTCACCTTATGATTCCAAAATTCAATTTCCAGTTTCTTAACCTCATTCCGTGGACAGTAGGTCTTAATCAACAAGGCCTTGAACTGATCCCACGTCATAGCATAAGCCACCTCACTCCCAACAGATTTGAGGTAGTTGTTCCACCAAGTTAATGCTTCGTCTTTCAAACAGAGAGTGGCATACTTTACCTTGGTATTTTCCTCACAGTTACTAAAAACGAGTACAGACTCGATTTGCTCAATTAGAGCTTGATTTCAGCAACACGCTGAGCCACAAGTTGCTCAATTAGAGCTTGGTTCACAGGAGGGGTGTTTGGTGGAGTGTGACCATTGACACCCTGATCATTCACATTCTATTCTTCATTAGTTGGGTTGTTGGTATTTTGGTTGTCGGTATTCTGACCATAAAGATTTCGAACTAGACGCCGGCCTCGACGACCGGTGTTGACAGCAGCAGGCCCTGTTCGGGTGGTCCTGGCTGGGTTTCGTCTTGGAGCCATTGATCTGAATAGCAAGATAAGAGATTCATGAGATTCCAAACAATGTATTATATCATACCAGAAAATGATCATCACAAAGTTGAATACCAACACGAACACCAATCACAACAACAGGAATACTATTTCGTTCATATCACAAACAATACATGCTCAAAATCATATTTCTCAAAAGTTCTCATTCATAATAACATTAGTAATGATACAAGTTTCTCGAAGTACAACGGAAAGAAAGGATAACTGATCGTCATAGACGATACTGATAACTAAAGATAGCTAATAGCACTACATCTCTAACTAAGGACTCCTTAGTTTAGGGATGGTACAACAGTCATAAGTCTAAGTACAACTAGCCACGAGCTCGGTGAATCTCTCTCAAAGCAGCCTCTAGGTCGGCCATCTGTCTCCACACAGATGAGATCTCAATGCGGTCCGCCTCACGGTCTCTCCTGAGCTGATCGATCACAGTCTGCTGTGCTATGACCCTACGCCAAAGGGCTCTGTCGGTGTCTCACGCAGTCAAGAGACCTCTCTAAAAATCTCGGAATGCATCACGCCAATCCAACAGGTCACGCCTCAGTGATGTGGTCCTGCCATACAGTACGCCCATGTCTCTCTCAATCTCTCCGAATCTCGCTGCTGACACACCCACTAGTCGATCAGATATCTGACTAATCCTCTCCTCGTGGGCGGCGATCTGCCCCCAAATCTGACCCATCTCTCCATGGGCTGCTGCCTCTGAGGTAACCTCTGATGGAGTGCCCAGGGGTGGCGGACCCTCTGGCGCAGGTGAGTGAGGAGGTGAGGCCAGCTCGAAAGAATGCTCTGGAGAATCGGGCTCCAGCATGTGATCGGGAGAGTCTGGTCCAGGTGAGTGCACTAAGGGTGCAAGTCTCTGATCTAGTAGAACGGCCTCATCTGGATCAACCTCCTCCTCCTCCTGAGGTTCTCCCTCAGGGTCATCGTCCTCATCTTCGGAATCTGGGTCACTGAAGTGACGTCTCTGTGGAATACGTGAATCATGTGATGATGCAGTAGGTGATCGAGGTCTTCGGTGGGATGATGATGCAAGTGGTGATGACAAAAGAGAGTGAGCTGGGACATGCATGGGTGGCGATGGTGATCGCATCAACATGTGAGTAGTGCTGCCGGCAAGTCGAGGAGTCTGAGCTCGGGCTAATGCCTGGTGTAGAGTAAGTTGTCGTAAGGAGCTAGGGCGACCAGCTGATGATGATGGCTGAGTAGTAAGTGGAGTATGTGGTACAGGAGCAACTGATGATGATGGCTGAAGAGTGAGTGAAGTCTGTGGCACAGGAGCAACTGGTGATGGAGATGTGAGAGCTGAGTGTCGAACGATCGCATAAGGATCGTCCTGAGCTGATGTCATCATAGTCCGCGTTAAGCGGGATGCAGGAGTAAGAATCTCCTCATAGACATCATGTGCTAACGAATGCATCGTCTGTGACAACGGCATAGGGTAAGTATAAGCGTACAAGAATAGATAACCTCATAAACCAAAATCATAACAAGATTTCTCCAACATTCAAAAATCATCAACTACATTCAAACCAAGTACTCTAGAAATACCGCATTATTCTAAACATGCTCAAACAAATACCGCATAAGTCATAAAGTATCAATCTCGTGTATCACCAAGATCTCACACATAAGTACTAAATATAAACCAGTCATAACTCATAATCATAATATTGCAGTTCTCAATTCATGCGGCTTCGGCTTGGCAGGCTGGCATGTCTTGGTCAAGGATCAATTTTGAAAAACGGTTATAGTCTAGGTTCTTGATAAGTACCCAGTTATCTATAACCTTGAGCTCTGATACCTATCTGTAACACCCCCAAAATTTGGTTCAGCGGAAGACAAAAATAGTTTTTGGGTGCTACGAAATTGGTACACAACACAAGCATAGAAAGCAGGATAACATTATCCGTTTACATAAAACATTTCAAAATCCATATCTTAAGTCTACATTTAACCAAAAGTACTGAAAGTAATTAAAGTAAGGCCCAAAAGAAAATAAACAAGATAGGTCCCCAAAAGCATTATCAGAGTTTAGGTTGATCCTTAGCCATGCCGTACGCCAAGCCTCCAACAGTAATAGCCAAAGTAAACATCATCAATTACCTGAGAAAACATGCTAAAAGTTAGCTAACGCTGGTGAGTTCATAGGTTTTCGCAAATCAAAACAGTGGACCAAGATCAGAAATTAAGTATGCTATGAGTGACTAGGTCGCAACCAAACAAACCAAAACCCACACATGGGAGTATTCAATCATAATAATAGTTATCCTATAGGTGCACACTACAGATGTCTATAGGCATATGAGCCCCAAGTAATAGGCACAAAAAGCCCACGTTAATAATTAGGCACAAAATGCCCTTGTATATAATAACCATAGTCAACTAGCATAGCAATATATCAAAACATAAAATAACAGTTGGTCCGTTCAAAATGGTTTTGCATGTTTTCTCCCCCAAGTTTAATAAAACATTAATAAGAGTAAAAGTGGGGCTATGAAACTCACCTCAAGCAAGCAAAGCACAAACAAGATCTACAGAAGCAAAGTAATCGGCAGCTCTCAAGTATCGGCACTCACGGACTCGGCACAACCTAATAATGTAAACTCGCCTTAACATAATCTCCAAATGTAAAAGTTCCAAAAGTTAACTATCCCAAGTAGATTCCTTTTTAAATTTCAAAATCTCTTTCTTATATTAGTTACTGGCGTTTGGTATCGACGGGTGTGTTGTAGGATCGATAATACAAGTGATTTATGTGATTCGGGGGGTCGGGGAAGCTCAAAGTAAAGGTTAAACATGGTAATATTAGCTTAAAGAAAGGGGAAGGTGTGTGTGTTTTCTAGAGAGAAGGAGGACAAACACACACACACACCTTTGTTACAAATGAGACAATCTAACCTTCCTTGTTGAGACAAGGAAGGTATTTATACAAGAATACTAGGCCTAACTTAGCTATAATGACTAAACTAGTCCTTGTACATAGAAAGAAATGCAATTCCCAAATATAACAAAACTTTAAAACTAACATGTGTATTGGTGACAAGACATGACTCAAGTGTACTCACGCCACATAAAGACTAAAACCTAAACAATTCACAAACAAGGACGTATGACTAAGTTTTGATTTGATAAGTTATGCGGACGAATTTTCGGGTTCTTATCGAGTTCGTCAACTCGATAAGTCTCGCAATTCCTTCGTTAAATTTATCAATCCAAAACTCAATAATCATACTTGATAAGTCATAAGGATGAATTGCTCGTTAATAAATTCCTTCCGACATGCTTATTGGGCTCTTATTGGACTCGTCAGCCCAATAAGTCTGATAACCATGTGGGTCGGGTTTATTAACGTCAACTAATCCGAGACTTGACACCAAATCCACAAAACATAAATATTTACAATAATAGTACTCCTCGATTTGCGTGCCCTCGAAATAATAAATAACTCGCCCTTATTACTTTTTACTTGTAAAAATATTAAATAACGTCTTACGCGTCATTTAACTTTTCCTTTTTAACCTTGAAAATATTAAGTAACCATATGTTCGTTAATTAATATTTTTAGGTTACCGTTTAATAGATTCATTTAAATTTCTACGAGTCATTATATATTTCGAGTCACATTTCCAAGTTTATATCATACTCGGTTCAAAGTCAATCCTCACAAGTCCAATATCAATAATCAAGTCCAAGTAGTTCTTTTGGCTTGTCGAGGCCGCAACGAGACTAGTAAGTCTCGGCGACTCTCGACTTGGCTCAAACAACATATCTCAATATATATTTATAACAACTTTGCCGCAATACCAATCAACCTCCAACAAAATTTTAACGGCCAAAAATACCTACGGCACGTTATCTACGAACTCCGCCCGTATTTCAATCACAACAACAATAACCAGAAGCAAGTAACCAGGCCGAGACCCTAATGGTCTCGGCTCCATCTCTCGGCACCACAATAACCATATCGACTCTAACTCTCTTCTCGACAATAGTTTCCAATAGCCTCAAAATAACCAATAATAACAACAACAATAATTCCAACAATCACATTGTTTTAACAAATGTGTAACCACCAAATCAAAATAAGTGAACAATCCAAATTCGACCAAAATAACTGATGAAGCCGAGGGTTTTACCATACCCTCGGTTCGAGTGAACCAGCCCACAACACTAAAAATAACGACATACAAGACTCGACTCGACTACTTTCATAACTAGTTAAAGGACCACGGTTCGACACTACACAACCAAGAAAGATACCAAACGATTTTTATTGATTCTTTAGTTAACGAAAACATTAACCCAACATCAAGATTAAAATTGAGTTTACTCGTATACGAATCAATTCGCGCGTGGAGTCGCGTGACCTACCTTTTCTTTAAGATCTATTCGCGTGGGGTGTTTGTAGTGGTGGTGGTGACGGTTTTCAGTGGTGGTGTGAAGCAACAAGGTGGTGATGGAGCTTTTGATGGCGCGTGTGATATAAGAGATGAAAGAGGAGATGGTGGTGATCGTTTTGGTGGTGGCGGTGAGGTGATAGGAGTGGTGGTGGCGTGGGGTTGCAGCGGCGGCGACTCAAGAGAGGGGAGGAAGTGATATATTTTTAGGTTTAGGGTAAAATGAAAAGGGATAAGGGGTGTAATAGGGTTTTATTGCAAGAGGGACCTTGTGTGCAATTATTTTGAGTGGCGGAGGGGGCCAGTTGCAAGAACCCACAAGGACCTTCGATGAAATTTTTATAAACTTCCCTGAAAACACACGTTATGGCTCGTAAATAATATCGAACGTCACCAAATATTTTATAAGTCGCGCCGATAGTCTAAAAATCGTTTTTCCATAAATTTAGACTATAAACACATCTATATTAAATATACTCGCTACGATTTTTTTATTTCTCGATTTATTAGGTTTTCTAGTGCCACGATTCGTTTATTTCTCGATTTATTAGATAAAATATTCGTTTTAAAAACGTAATGCGGTAATTTGAAAAAGGCTCCCGAATTTACCAGTTGTCAAATGTGATGAATCACATTAAGTCTTAAAATTGAAGTTCTTAATTTGTTAAACAACTTATGAAGTAGGATATTAACAAACTAATGTAAGGAACTGTCAATATGTATTTGTAATGTCCTAAAAGAGAACAATTTTGTGTTGTTCTAGTTGCTAAGTATTTATAGATAGTCTATAAATTGCAAAAGGCAAGTGGGAGTTTTATCTTGAAAAGATAAAGTTACATGATACATAATCTTCTAAAAATACACTAGTAAATTTCATGATGAGGATTAAACATGTTAATGTTAAATCTCAAGATGATGGAATTATCATTCATAGATCTGCAAGGATATCTCAAATATTTGAATAATATGTTGAGGATTATGAGTTACAGGATTATGGTAAACCTGTTGGTCATTAAGATGAATTGCAAATATTGAATTTGGCAAGTTACTCATACTATGAATGTTTAGATGCAGTCCATAAAGATAATTAGTTTTGGAAACTTAATTAATCTTGAATTTTATAGTTAGACTATAGAATGAAGATGAATTTCTTCAAAGGAAATGAAAATCCTAGAGGTTTAAACCTTTGTGTAGAAATCATATGGACCATTTTGTAAACATATTTAATGTATGTCTTATGACAAGATTATCAATCACACTTAAGCAATTAACTGTGATTGAATATTCTTTCTAGGCACATTAAATAAAGATTATGATTGTCATTCTTAGTTTCATTAATATGAAATTGACAATGGAATATCAAAAACTCTTTCTTGAGTAATTACTTGTGCGAGGACGATAAGTAACTAAAAGGAGTATTTGAATTCAAATAATCTTTGGAAGTATACAAAGTGCAATAATTCATGAATGGATTAATGCATGCATCTAGGAGATATACTTATGTTTAATTATTAAATCCAAGTTTGATTTATAATTAAAATAAGATAATTCCTTAATATTCCTGAAAGCTAGTAGGAGTGTTATATTTATTTTCTTATTTCATATATGTTGTATAGGAAGTAACATTCCATATACGTTAAATATTAAGTCTTAGTTTGGAATAAAACTTCACTTGAAGATTTAGAAAATAAACATACAACCTTGGAATATATGTTTATTGTTATAAACATAAGCGGTAAAATAATCGATTCTAATAGAACATGATATACTATTAGAAAGTCTAAATAGAAACATATCTTTGAAAAGATATAACATGAATAAAATCTGAGTTTGATACAAGGATTTTTTCATGAACATCATGTTATTTGTTGTATCATACTTGGATGCAAGATGATTTGACAACATTGATATCTAATTGAAAGTTATTAGATAACTAAGTGTAATGAATATGGTTGGATATATAATTACATCCTCATCCTGGAATTGCTCCTAAATTCTAAGTATAAACCATATGGCAAATTGTTGCGTAATCGTTATAGCCGACAAATCTTGAAAGATTGGAAGGCATCAAGCATTACACAATGGATATTAAAGTTTACGAAATTTTAAAGAGCATATTGTTGTTTGCATACAATGATGCTAATGAAATTGAGATGACACTCAATACTAGTCATGGTAGGATTTCATCCTTGTTAATGGCCATGTGTACTAGTTATGCTTAACTAAGAGCATAGTTGTATTATACATTAAAGAATTAGAATACTTTAAACTATAAAAGGTTTGATAGTTTAGTTGTCATAAATTGGTGGTTGAGGATGTCACACATTTTAGGAAATATTATGTGGCAATATCAAGATACTTGAATGCACACATACAAGAATTTCACTAATTGAATTCTTGAAATAAGTATTCTCAAAATTCCGATAGATCAAAATTAGTTGATTTATGTCTTGTCAACAAGTATGATTGACATGATTTGAGGCATAATTCATTAACTAGAATTATCATGCATTGATCTATTTAGTATTTGGATAAGGGATGTTAAGCAATTATTATTTACAATGAATTAAAGTACCTGGTACATTTGTTTTCATTAATAATAGATTGTATCCTATATTTGCATGTTTAAATCCGTGAATAACTTATGTTATTCTAAATTGTCCGTTGTCACTTAATGATATGGGAATATCATTAAATTAAGACAAATCTGAGTATTGGTAGAATATACTTGAAAGTATATTGATGCGTTGACATGCCAATTTCACATGATATTCAATGAATTGAATATAGGACTTATCCCAACTTCATGAGTTTACTTTATGGATCTTGTCATCAAGTAAATCATGTATATATAGTTATCCTCAGACTTGAGATACCAGATAACTGTCATGGATGTGCCCCTCATAGGGTTGACAAGATGTTTGTGCGGCCGCACCCAAGATCTCCCCTGAATATGTTCAGAAGATTTGGTAATCTTGCTCAATCAGAAACAACGAGAAACAGAATGGTTAATAAAGAATGACTGAGATCCATATCTTTATTAATGTAGTATTAGAAACAAAAGGATAAGTATGATGATGAATCATCGAATGGTTTTTCCAGGAGACCACCACCCGAGTTGTACTAGGGGCATTGGCGTGTTGCTAGACGCTAACCAATGTCATTACTATTAATAGATGTCCAAGTGGGAGCTGTTAGTTTTAATGGACAAATATTAATGTGTATGACTAGAATCGAACTTGGGACCACGGGATTACACACATTACGTATGAGGAACTAATGTAATAATAATTAATATATAAACCGTTATATATTTAATTATTTAAACACAAAATAATGACTAACGGACGTTAAGTAATTAACGGGAATTGACTAACGACCGTTAGGAAATAAAGGAAGGACTATAGGTGAAATTAGAGGATCAAGAAGGTTCCGGAATCCCTTTGGGAAGCATGGGCCGATCGGCTAGGGGTTTCTATAACCCAATCCAAAGTCAACTTGTTCTCCAAGATTTCTCATCTATATATACAAGGCTAGGGTTATTCAATCTTCACTTCTTATGCACTAGGTATAACCCTAAAACCTTTTTCCTTCTTCTCTTGCTTTTGGTCGATCGACATATACCCTCAAGGGGTCGATCCTCACTTGTTTTCTAATCAAAATTGTTTGGTTTAATTGTGTTTACATTACTAGCATAATCTTTAATTCGGTTATAATACATGTGTACAATATTGTGGTATCAACTCATTATAGTTGATATTCTTGGATGGAGATACAAAAAAGTAAGGGGTATCTCGTTAATACGTTTGTTAAAGATTTGAAGAAGATTAAAGTTTGATTCTTGTTCTTGCTAGAATCAAAAGGTACGCGTTTCTTTTATATTCAGTTAATTAATTACATGTATTTGATTCTTACGCTTCCGCTATATGCTTTGAAGATGTTTATATTTATTTATATAATTGTTATGGTACTTAAATTCAACACATGCAAGAATTCCTATGTAGTTCGCTCAGTCCACTCGATACCTACGTCTCATGGTGGTGGTTCAAGCGGGGCATTATAACTATTATCTTAAGTTTTCATCAGAACGTTCTCATATGCCTTAGCTCACAACATAAGGGTTTGCACCAGGAAGGAGACACAAGTAGGTTCACATCACCTCTCTGTGAGGACTTAGCTTTGGTCTTTGTAGAGTCAATGTGGCATTATGCATCACACGAACCTAAAAACTTAGCAAATGCCAAAGTGAGTTTGATAATCAAGTATGCCCTTTTCAAGCAACTGGTCAATCTAGCTAATTTATGAAACAAATCATCAAAAAGTTTAATTATATCAAGTTGTAGGGAATTCATATTGATTAAACCATCAATACCACGAGTACGCAGCGAATGGATCTATATTTAATGTTCTGAATTAAAACACATAATTAAAACACATAAAAATACTAACCTCGAATCTATTGAAAATAGATAAACACCAAGTCTTGATCTTGATCACGAGCACACGAACCAATCAACTATAGTGAGTTGATCTCTATCGAATGCACACACTACACTTCTAACAAGAACGCTAGGATGCTAGTACTTGCTTACGAATGAAACACAAAACACTTGGTTTTGTTTCTAGGTTAACTTGATCGAATCTTTAAAGGTAAAAGAAGTCCGATCAGTTTTGTCAATGGTTTGAGAATGTGCCGTATGGTTTTTTTGTGATTTCAATTGCATGAATAATAAAATAACCAAGGCATTAATATATATATAAATATATTAACCACTTGGCTTTCTGTACAAGCAAGGCAAAATCTTTTCCATATTCAAGACACAATCTTTTACACATTCATCAATAGTCGGCTGTCACTTTTCACTTCTCACGTGGGCTTTTATTATTAGTACATTACAAATAATTAATTTAGCCCGTTAGTTAAAATAAGCGTCTAACGGTTAACTATCGACTATTAATTAATTTCGTAAACATTACTTAATATAATTAATACATCTAATATATTAATTACATTAACTAAAACGTTCTCTAAATGTATACGTGTGTGCCCCGATAGGCTCACGTAATTTCTAGCCGTATAAATATTGATTTGACGTGCGCATAACCAACAGCTCCCACTTGCGATCGTCATAAACAATAATATATACTAACAATGCTAAGCGTCTAGCAACACCGCATTGCTCCCAGAAATACCTGAGTGTGGTTTCATAAAACAATTAGGTAAATGGTTTACAATTTTAAATTATCCTTTTGTTTCAGATACTTGTTGAACTATGGATATGGATCAAAGTCATCCCATATTGTTCAACTATTCTGTTTCTCGTTTTAGAAATTAATCAAGATTACCAAACGTAAAACAAGCATCATCTTGATTTACACTTTGGGCACGGCCATGCAAACATCCGATTAATTCAGCGAGGGGCCCAGTAGTATCATACTCCGGAAGACAAGTGGAGGAACAAATTCTATTTTGACTACACGTGTCATTCATGTGCTTCAACCAACTTCTGAGAATAGCCTTTATAACCACCTTGT
Source organism: Artemisia tridentata subsp. tridentata (assembly GCA_021014915.2). NCBI lineage: Eukaryota > Viridiplantae > Streptophyta > Magnoliopsida > Asterales > Asteraceae > Artemisia > Artemisia tridentata. The sequence continues at coordinate 319,030,283 of CP139501.1, read as the reverse complement.
TCAGGATAGCGTTTGACTATAGTCAAGAAGAAAGATCCACACATGCAAGACCTGTGATGAAGCGAAAAGTGTGCCGTTTTTAAGGGTCATTTAAGCCCTAAATCGTATTTATTTAATCAAATATTGCCCTAAATCGTTCCTTTTGTCATTTTAGGTACTTTTGAGGAGAAATCTGGAAAAGGAAGCATTTTGGACGTTTTTGGAGCATAAAAGTGAAGAAAACGAAAAAGCCTCAAAATTGTGCTGGAAATTACCTTTGACGGCGTCAGGATTTGTTCTGGACGGCGTCATGGCGTGGCAAAAGTGGTGGATGTGAAAATTACTCATGATAAGCCAGAGAAATTTGCATGGAATTTTGACGGCGTCACGCTTTAATGTGATCAAGGTCGTCACGGCTTAATTTAAAGAGGGACGGCGTCACCCCTAAGTCTGACGGCGTCAAGCCTTGATAAGCCAGAACGGATTTTGGAGAGCTAAAGAGGGACGGCGTCAAGAAGGTCATCCGGGAACCCTAAAAGCGGCGAGGTGACGGCGTCACACTCCATAACGTGACGCCGTCAGATCTTAATCTCTATATATAGTTTTGCAATTTTTTGTCATTAGTGTGGAACTTATTGGGGAACTTTGTGTGTGAAAACCCTAAGACGATTTTAGCAGCTTTTTCAAGGCTTTTTGCCTTGAGATCTTCCATGTTACATTGAAGATAAGTTATCAATTAATCATTCAATATGTCTATGTGTTGTTTGATTCTATCTTGTTCTTGTCTTTTGTTTAACATGTTAGGCTAGATTTATCTTGTGTTTGCTTAGATCTAATGAAACCTAGCTATTGATTATTGGTTATTAGTGTGTTATTAGTTGTATTGGATGATTGTTCATCTATGTTAGGCTTAAGAAAACTGGCTAACTTCCTATTCGGTAACTTGCTTGAACGTCTTAAGAAACATGAACCAATGCGTACTAAGGTTTTTATGGTTGTATTTAATGTACAAGCGAATTCTAGTGATCCCATGTTAGGAGCTTCCTAGCCGGCTCGACATAGGAGTGAAGTAGGAGCTTGTAGAGTTGGGGAAGTACGTACGCCACCCCACGATTGGTATTAAGGAATACACCCGTCATCCACGCAATTAATACACACTAATCAACCGGTAAAAGATAGTTAGGGAGTAAGGAAATCTAAGTAAACACATTTCTCTCCACATAAGTTCTACCACCTTTCATTTTCAGTTATTTTATTTTATTTGCATTCGTAGTAATTTGGGTTAGTTGACTAGCAACTAATTCCGCCCACTCTTTCAAACCCGAGATTTTACTTGCTTCCATAAAATTATAAAAAACATAAAAAGAATCTTCTCTCACCCTTAGACCTATTAGAGTAGTTTTTCATACCTAACGAACACTATTCCCTGTGGAGAACGATCAATCCCCCGTACTTACCACTACACTATACTACATCGGTCAGGTACACTGCCTGGTGGGGTTGTAAGCCTCTTGAGATCCCTCGAGAGGTAAAACCTTTTGTAAGGTTGCAAAACCACGCATCAAGTTTTTGGCGCCGCTGCCGGGGAATAGTTATTGTTTAGGTTGAATTTTTATTTTATAGGTCTACTCACTAGATTCCTTTCTAGTGAGATTTTTATTTTCTTTTTCTAGGTTTTCTTTAGTCTATCTATTTTCTTCGTTTCTTTGTTCGTAACCATTACCATTCGACATCATGGAAGATGGTAATATCCTTAATCCCAACATCCCCCCACCACAACAACCACCACCACCTCCTAGAGCCCGTACTTTAGGAGAGTACTCCCGTCCTAGCCACCATGGCTATCGAAACACCATTGAGCTCACTCAAGGAGCCAATGTCACTCCCTTGCGATCCGACACCATCCGGTTGGTGCAAAGCGGATGCGCATTCCATGGACTTCGTTCTGAAGATCCTAATCAACATCTCAAGGACTTTCTCAAAATTGTTGATTCTATAGACCTTGATATTGCCACTCGAGAGACAACCCGATTGCGTCTCTTTCAATTCTCTCTGCGGGACCAAGCTAGTCAATGGCTAGAGCGTCAACCCGCAGGATCCATCACCTCTTGGGATGATCTCACCACTCGTTTCCTTGCTCAGTTTTTCCCACCGGGAAGAACTACCAAGCTAAGGAATGATATCTTGATGTTCCAACAACGTCAAGGCGAAACCCTCTACGAGGCATGGACTCGATTCAAGGACTTACTCCAAAAAGTCCCTCACCATGGCTTAGAACTTTGGCTCCAAGTCCAAATCTTCTATGACCATGTAAATCTCTCCACGAGGCAAACCATTGACCAATCGGCTGGTGGTAAGCTACGTAATCTAAGTGCGGAACAATCATGGGCTCTCCTAGAGGATCTTGCTCTTTATGACAACGAAAGTTGGAGTGATCCCCGTGATTTGAATAAAACGGTCAAGGCAATATCTTTGCCTTCGAACAATTCAAGCACTTCCGACCGTAGGATCATAGAACTTGAAGACCAAGTCAAGTTTCTCATGAAATCCTACGAGGCTCCTAAACCTTCAAGCCAAGTGAACAAAATCACTTCTTCATGTGAATTATGTAGTGGTCCCCACGACACTCGTGATTGCATGGAACTCCCCGAACAAGCTTTCGTGGACTACGCATCCTCGCGTACCGACGGAGCGGGAGACAAGTGGTACACTTTCAAACCCGAGCCAAACCCTTACGGTGATTCATACAACCCCTCATAGAAAAATCACCCGAACCTTAGGTGGAAACAAAATCAAAACATACAACAAACCAATTCTTCCAACCCACCTAATCGTTTCCAATCAAGCGGTTCCAACTCGAACCGTACTTTCAACAACAATCCTTCCGGCAATGGTAGTACCAATAACTTTGAAGGATTGATGTCCCAATTTATGGCATCTCAAGAAGCTCGTTTAGCCAAGTTTGAAGCCGATTTCAAACAAAAACAAAGCGAGGTGACCAATAAGATTGACACTTTGTTGAAAGCCCTCAATGACCGAGAAATGGGAGCACTCCCTAGCAACACGGTCAAGAACCCGAAACTAAATGTCAACGCCATCTCGTCAGTTTCGTCTCCTAGTTCTTGTCCACAATATTATTCAGTCAATTCCATGAGCACGTGTTTCAAACAAACCCAAGTCGTTCAAAATGACCAAGAAGTTATGACATCCAAATTGGTCAACAACATAGTTGAAACACCTCCCACTCAAAACCTTGATGAAGAATTCAAGGAGCTCCACCTTGAAAGTCCGGTTGTTGATGTGTTGGATGAGAAGAAGCTCAAGTTAGGCGAAAAAGGGACCGCCTTCGTTCAAAACAAACTACCTAAGAAATTAGATGATCCGGGCTTATTTGTTCTACCTTGCAAGATCGGTAATTCGGAGGCTTATGACACATTAGCCGATCTTGGATCAAGCCTTAACCTACTTCCGTTACCTCTCTACACCTCTCTAAAACCAGGGAAACTTGAAGAAACCGAGGTGCTAATAGGCTTAGCGGATGGGAGTGTTGCTTACCCGGTTGGAGTAGTCAAGGACGTGTTAGTACACATAGGAAAACTAACCATTTTAGCCGATTTCCACGTCCTTGATATGGTTAGCGACCCTACATGCCCCTTGTTAATAGGTAGAGGATTTTTGGCGACCGCTAGTGCTATGATTGATTGTAAGGAATCTAAGATAGCGGTAGGAGAAGGTGATACTTGGTCAGTCTATGATGTGAAGAAGCACGTCTATGATACTAGTGAGGAACCAACACCCCATTGGTTAGAATTAAATAGGAGACCATCTAGATATGGACCTTGGATCGATAGAGACTTCATAGGACCCCAACGCCCATTTTACCTAGAAGAGGACTTTGTGAACCGAACACATACGGTAGAGTAACTCTTAGCTAGGGATACCGAATTGGATCCATTTGAAGACCCTCTAGTTTTTAGGAAGATGATTGATTTCCTAGGAGTTTTGCCAATTAACCTAGGAATGAAGAAGTGGACTCGTGAGGAAGATGATCATAAATGGGATTGGGACAAACCACCCAAAGATGGAGATGGGTCATGGCATATTAAGATGACATTGTATGACCCGGATGGAGAGAAGTTTGAAAAGATATATTATACTAAGCGGACCAATAGGAAACTTCAATCCAAGCTTAACCCTAAAGACGTCCTCGATGACGAGCTTACTTACATAGGGTAGCGTGACTTTGAGTCTAGCTACAAGACTCGTTAATAAAGAAAAGCGCTTCTTGGGAGGCAACCCAAGTTTTATTTGCTTTGTGTGTTTATTTATTTGTTTGTTTGATTTTATTTGTTTCCGTATGTGTGTTTAAGTTTTATTATTATTGATTCATGTTAAAAACTAATTTGTGAAAATGCTTTATCTTGTTTTTAACTTCGTCTTAACTACATATAAAGGTATTTTGCAAAAGTTAAGTGTAAGGGAAATCTAAATCGGTTTATTAGAACACAAATAAACATGAATCATAATAATAATAAATGAACATACATATTAGTATTTGTTTGAGTCAAATGCTTGTATCGAGTCATAATGATGTTTTGCAGGATTTCCAGGAAGTAAGGTATAGGTTTTTCCAAAAATTTTCCGGAAACATAACATGAGAATTTTGTCAGATTGTTTCTGACGGCGTCAGGATATACAACCTGACGGCGTCAGATTTAATTTTCTGAAAATTTTTGAAAGTTTTGTTTTCATAAAAAGTTTTTATTAAATTTCTAACTTATAATCTCCAGGAATCTGCAAAATAATCATTCCACAAGCATTATATCCTTATATATAGATTTATCCCGCCGATGTTATGCAGGTTTTCGTGTTTGTTTTCTCAGGTTTAACAGGTTATTTTGGACAAGGAAATGTATGTGGAATCAAGCTTATGGCGATGCATTAGTCATGGAGCTTCTACATTCTCTTGGAAGAAGATTTAACCATGTTACTTCATTATCCACCGAACGAATCAGGGGAGTATTTGATTTCATTCTTTTACTTTATGCTTTTACATCTTGTTGTTTGAACATTGGGGACAATGTTCATCTTAAGTGTAAGGGGGGGGGGGGTAAAAGTACGATTAGAGAATGCTATTACGCTTGATTTTTGTTTGTTTAATAATAGATGTGTAATAAAACTGAGATAAATACCTGTTAGGGCAATTTTAGTGCCAAATTTAAAAATTTTTACAACACTTAGGAGTGAAACTTTGGTCTTAATGAGCGTCTCACGGATAGGAGTTATATGACTAGCACAAAAACCGTACCACTAAAAAATTTTCCACCCCCAAATATGTGAGGTTCGCCCCTAGAATTGGTAGGAAAAGCATTTATGCTATGATGTGTGTACCAGTAGCACTTAGATTCTAGAACTTGCGTTAGGACCATTCCGAGGCCACAAGTGAGACTACATTCGTGTAGTTAGATTTACTACATGATAAGAGGCATTAGGATTAACCCATTGTTTTACACCTGTGTTTTTGTTATAATTACTTTGGCTACATTGGTCAAGTAATTCTCCTACACCCTTTGCGTTGTACTCATTTTTAGTACACGATACCCCTAGTACACCCCTCAGAGCCTATCTTTTCGTTTCGACCTTTAAGCACTTTACTTAAAGGAAGAATTTGTTACACCCCACTTAAATGTACACCCAAATCGCCTTAGCCTACCTTGTATGCACTCATTTTTAGTGCATTATTGTGACAACATTTGTTTAAACCCAAGTTAATTATCTAGTTGATTACATGGTTGCTAAGTCAAGTCATATCATTGTACATATTGTTTTGGGACGATTGGGACTCATGGGTGAAGTACTAGTGTAATGGAGTAATGGGGAAGAACATCATTTATTACCCCCATATGTGCTAAATATTTTAAAAGTACTCCAAGTGTTTTAATTATCTTAATTCGAGTCATTAGAATAGTTATTTGTAAAGTTATGTAAAAGTTCAAGTGTAAGGGGAATGCAATGCCCCTATGATGTATTATTTTGGATGGTAGGGCAAAAGTGTATGCAAAAAAAAAAAAAAAAAAAAAAAAAAAAAAAAAAATCAAGAAAAATACAAAAAAATGAGAAAAAGAAAAGTAGAAAAAACATACGGACTACCATCCCGTTTCATTTTATGTTTATTTTATGTTTTTGTTATTTTGTTTTTAGCTTAAGATCGAGTCGAGTCTTGGCTTAGCAACATTGTATAGTACATGTAATTGATCAAGATCTTTAACTCGCCACCAGTAAAATATCCTTTATCCAACAAAACCGTGTTTTCCTTTTCCCTACACCTAACGTTATAACCCATTTAAAAGCCCTCTTTGATAGTTTATCTTAGGTGCTTACGCCTAGTGGAGGAGGTTTTCGATCCTTTCCCAAGCCTATGGTAATCTATTTGCTATGACAGGTAGTGAGAGATATTATCTGTTTTCATTTATGAGATTTATTTTGATGACACTTGAGAGATGTGAGTATCTAAACACTACTTGTGAGGTGCTAGTTTGTAATCTCCGTGCATATTATGATTAAAGTGGAACGACTATTTGTTGCAATTACTTTTATGTTAGCATTAAATGACCCCTAACTTGTATTTTGATTAGAATAAAAGCGCATTTGCTTGAGGACAAGCAAATCTCAAGTGTAAGGGTATTTGATGAAGCGAAAAGTGTACCGCTTTTAAGGGGTCATTTAAGCCCTAAATCGTATTTATTTGATCAAATATTGCCCTAAATCGTTCCTTTTGTCATTTTAGGTACTTTTGAGGAGAAATCTGGAAAAGGAAGCATTTTGGACGTTTTTGGAGAATAAAAGTGAAGAAAACGACAAAGTCTCAAAATTGTGCTGGAAATTACCTTTGACGGCGTCAGGATTTGTTCTGGACGGCGTCATGGCGTGGCAAAAGTGGTGGATGTGAAAATTACTCATGATAAGCCAGAGAAATTTGCATGGAATTCTGACGGCGTCACGCTTTAATGTGATCAAGGTCGTCACGGCTTAATTTAAAGAGGGACGGCGTCACCCCTAAGTCTGACGGCGTCAAGCCTTGATAAGCCAGAACGGATTTTGGAGAGCTAAAGAGGGACGGCGTAAAGAAGGTCATCCGGGAACCCTAAAAGCGGGGAGGGTGACGGCGTCACACTCCATAACGTGACGCCGTCAGATCTTAATCTCTATATATAGTTTTGCAATTTTTTGTCATTAGTGTGGAACTTATTGGGGAACTTTGTGTGTGAAAACCCTAAGACGATTTTAGCTTCTTTTTCAAGGCTTTTTGCCTTGAGATCTTCCATGTTACATTGAAGATAAGTTATCAATTAATCATTCAATATGTCTATGTGTTGTTTGATTCTATCTTGTTCTTGTCTTTTGTTTAACATGTTAGGCTAGATTTATCTTGTGTTTGCTTAGATCTAATGAAACCTAGCTATTGATTATTGGTTATTAGTGTGTTGTTAGTTGTATTGGATGATTGTTTATCTATGTTAGGCTTAAGAAAACTGGCTAACTTCATATTCGGTAACTTGCTTGAACGTCTTAAGAAACATGAACCAAATGCGTACTAAAGGTTTTTATGGTTGTATTTAATGCACAAGCGAATTCTAGTGATCCCATGTTAGGAGCTTCCTAGCCGGCTCGACATAGGAGTGAAGTAGGAGCTTGTAGAGTTGGGGAAGTACGTACGCCACCCCACGATTGGTATTAAGGAATACACTCGTCATCCACGCAATTAATACACACTAATCAACCGGTAAAAGATAGTTAGGGAGTAAGGAAATCTAAGTAAACACATTTCTCTCCACATAAGTTCTACCACCTTTTCATTTTCAGTTATTTTATTTTATTTGCATTCGTAGTAATTTGGGTTAGTTGACTAGCAACTAATTCTGCCCACTCTTTCAAACCCGAGATTTTACTTGATTCCATAAAATTATAAAAAACATAAAAAGAATCTTCTCTTACCCTTAGACCTATTAGAGTAGTTTTTCATACCTAACGAACACTATTCTCTGTGGAGAATGATCAATCCCCCGTACTTACCACTACACTATACTACATCGGTCAGGTACACTGCCTGGTGGGGTTGTAAGCCTCTTGAGATCCCTCGAGAGGTAAAACCTGTTGTAAGGTTGCAAAACCACGCATCAACCTGCTTGCATCTCAAGTCAGAGGACAAATAAAATAACCATTTGCGAGATATCACTTAATGATGCCAATCCATAAAGTGATAACTCGTAGGTTTGGGGAAATCCAATATCCATGGCACGTGGATAACATGTGAGTTTGGCGGACACATCCTTAGTATTCAAAGAATATAACCAATCTCTCACATTTGCATTAATTCAACAATACTCCCATATTATTGATCGACAATGGACAATTTAAAGTAATAAATTACTTATGGATTAAACATGCAAATATAGGACACAATTAATATATGAATGAATAACTCAAGTACCACGTATATTAATCATCAAAATAATAAATGTTTTACATATCCCATTATCCAAATACTAAAATCAAAACAGATTTACATGAGACTACTAACTGAACGAAGTCCAATACCACTAGCATGCTCAACATGCTTGTTCAAAGGCAACGCCTTAGTAAACGGATCAGCTAAGTTGTCATCTGTGTGAACTTTGTTAAGTACCACTTCATTATCTGCGATAACCTCACGGAGATAGTGAACCTTCCTTTTGTAATGTTTGGCACCTTTCTGAACTCCAGGCTCGTTGGCGATAGTTAATGCTCCAGTGTTGTCACATAGCATTTCCATAGGTTCTTTATTGGTGGGGACTACTCCAAGCTTATCAATAAACTTCCTTATCCAAATAGCATCCATTCCAGCTTCTGAAGCAGCAGTGTATTCAGCTTCTGTAGAAGACATCGCTGTAATGCTTTGCTTGGCACTCTTCCAAACTACAGCGCCTCCTTTTAGAACGAAAACGTATCCGGTTTGCGACTTGGTATCATCCTTGTCGATCTGCCACCCAGCATCAGTATAACAGGTAACTCTGAGCTCTCTGTTTGGGTCTCCACTGTAAACAAGAAACATATCTTTATTATATCTGAGATACTTTAGTATGTTCTTCACAGCAGACCAGTGATTCTCACCTGGATCTACTTGAAATCGAGTTGTTAAGTTCTGAGCGAACGCAACATCAGGTCTAGTGCACCTCACCGCATACATGATGGATCCTACAGCCGAGGCATAAGGAATCCTCTTCATGCGTTCCACCTCTGCAGGTGTTGAGGGTCCTTGAGATTTTCTCAACTCAAGTTTTACTTGCATTGGGGTAGTTCCACGCTTGGAATTTGCCATATTAAATCTTTTCAAGATTTTCTCAATGTAGGCACTTTGACAAAGTCCAATCAACCGCTTAGATCTATCTCTGTAGATCTTGATTCCTAGAATATATGCAGCTTCACCTAAATCCTTCATAGAAAAACAATTTCCAAGATAGGCTTTAATAGCTTGTAACATTGGAATGTTGTTTCCCATGATCAATATGTCATCAACATATAAGATTAGGAATGCTACATTACTCCCACTAGCCTTACGATATACACATGGCTCATCAAGGTTTTGAGTGAAACCATACTTCTTGATTTCCTCATCAAACCTTTTATTCCATTGCCTAGATGCTTGCTTTAATCCATAAATGGATCGTTGCAGCTTGCATACACGGTTAGGATATTGTGGATTGACAAATCCTTCAGGTTGGTCCATGTAAACCTCTTCAGTTAAGTGACCATTCAAGAAGGCAGTTTTGACATCCATCTGCCAAATCTCATAGTCATAGTACGCTGCTATGGCTAAAAGAATCCTAATAGCTTTTATGTCTGCGACAGGCGAGAAGGTTTCCTCATAATCTACACCGTAGGTTTGAGTATAACCTTTTGCCACAAGACGAGCTTTATAGGTGTGTACCTTTCCATCCATGTCAGTCTTCTTCTTGAAGAGCCACTTGCTACCAACGGTTTTAGCGTTAGGAGGGAGGTCAACTTCAATCCAGACTTTATTGTCTTTCATGGATTTCATTTCCTCGTTCATAGCATTAAGCCATTTTTCAGATTCAGAATATGCTAATGCAGCTTCATAGCATTAACACTACACGTCTAACAAGAACGCTAGGATGCTAGTACTTGCTTACGAATGAAACACAAAACACTTGGTTTTGTTTCTAGGTTAACTTGATCGAATCTTTAAAGGTAAAAGAAGTCCGATCAGTTTTGTCAATGGTTTGAGAATGTGCCGTATGGTTTTTTTGTGATTTCAATTGCATGAATAATAAAATAACCAAGGCATTAATATATATATATATATATATATATATATATATATATATATATATACTAGTTTTCAAAGCCCGCCCGATGGGCGGGCATGACTTATAAAAATCGTTGTGTTATTTTTCTATAGCGAAAGAAGGGTAGTAAAATTACATTTTAAAACATAGGTAATAATCAAAGGAACTTTAAAATGAATTTAAGCAATTCAATATTATTTAATATAGTAAAATTACATTTCAAAACATATGTGGTTTTCAAAGGAGAAGCAGACTTATGAATATCATTGAGAAAAATAAGTTAACCATAAATAAGCTATAAACATACCTAATTTTTTATTAAATGCATTAAGAACGAAAAGAAATAAACGGTTCTCGAATATTAGAGGAAAAAAGTTTCAAAGTGGTACGCAAAAACAAAGTATCAAAGCATAGCCCTTCCGATGGGCGATCAAGCCTTATGAATATCGTTAAAAACCTTAAGTTAACGAAAAATAATTTATATACATACCAAATTTTATTTCCTATCGCTTTTTGGCGAGCATGACATATGATCCCACAACATCTTCACTCTCATTCTCATTATCATCAAGATCCAATCTTTTTGGAACGACTATCCCAGTTGGAATTTCCTATTTCTTCTTTAATTGAACCTCAGTAAATGACTGCCTAGCAACGTTATCAGTAAATAATAAATATTAGTGACTATACTGCAGCAGCGAATGTTCATCAATTATCAGCATATGCGATTTCATAAAACTTCCAATCAAAGTGGTATGGCAGTATGGTCTACAACAATCTATAACAAATACAGTGTCCATATGTAGATATTCATATCAATATGACTAATCTAATTAGGAGTACAAATAAATGCATTCATACTACATACATTCATGTATTTATATATTATAATAAGATAGATCAGTGCCTAGTCAAATCCCTTTTCTATTTTGGGACTAAATTTTGTAGATATCACCTATCGTAATTATTATTATTAAAGGCACTTACAACAATACATTATATAAAAGGTACCATAAAAGTCCAGATCCAAGTCGTTTATATAATTTGCATACCTTAATTATCATAACAGACTAATACCGCCTTTATCTTTAATTGTATTGTTGTATACAGTAAAGATAAATGCATTATATGAATCGTTTTTACCTCGCACTGGTGAAGCTCCGATCCAGCAATTGTGGGAGGAAGCTCGGTTGTCTCATGAATATCCTAACAGTATATATACAGTTCTCATGTGTTATATCAAACACCCCCTTAATCATTTTCCCAAGACAACAAAAAAGAACTTAGGGCCCGAGTAAATGCATCATACCAGCGATTGGTTGAAAGATGATGAAAGTTTTGCACCATTGGTATAGGAAGCCCGTCATAGTTAGTCTTGTGGTGCACCAGTCGTATAGGAAGCCCATCATAGTTAGGCATATGATTCATAATGGCTCAGGTTGGCCTCCACACGGGTAAAATTGAACTTTTTAAAACGTCCTAATCTGCATAAATGAGTTAGGAACCTGAATTATGAAATCCATATTAATTTCATATGTCCTTTAAAAAACTATTGATATTTGCCAAAGTAGTTGTTGCAAACCAAGACCAACTCAATGTTCTTACTTTAAGGAAGAAGAAATTGAATAGTATAAGGGTGCAAGCGTGGGCAACAGATGCAAAAAACACCAAGAGGAGACTTAGCTGATATGAAGGCTTCCATGAACTCAAGGAGACTTCTCTCGCTTGCAACTATCCACTGAGCATATTCATCCTGAAGAACATCAGTTTACATATCAATAAGATTAACATTGATTCAGGGTATGTTGAAGCTAAAGGTCAAATAGAAGTCACTACAGCACTTGTTTTAAACGAATTTAAAGTTGAATCATATCATGGGTGGGGTGCCTCATGGTCAATCCAGTTGACATAATGGCAACTCCTCCTCCCAATATGCAAATTACTTCAAAGTTTACCAAGATTTAAAATGTCTGACACGATAGTTGACATTCCGGTAATCGGCATATTCTCTTCAGATCCAACCTTCCTAGTGAGTGGTGGGCCTGGTATGAGCGTAAGGATCCCGCCTCTTCACAACCCATTGGTCCAAGACACCGAGTCAGAGAAGAGTGCTAGGGACACACTACAGAAAAGAAAAACTCACGTGTTAACTGACCTAGCACTACTGAATGACTGCATCTGTTATCACCATCCTGAAAAGCTGTGAACTTTTCTGATCTTTTGTTAAAACGTGTAGCAACATATAAATAAAAATTAATCAAACGCAGTTGAAGTTCTATATTTTACTGTAGTTTTTCGATTTCCTTTTATTTTCGTTTCTAAATAATTTTGGCATTTCCTAAAAAGTAAAGATAAACATACATCTACTGCACCACCACCAGCGACCACCGTTGAATTCTTCATGGCCCTCCTCACAATCATGATTGCATCGTGTAAACTTCGCTCAGCTTCCTCAATAAACTATCAAATAAAAGTAACATATTAAATTCAACTTCCAGTATTCTTGAATAAAAGTAACATATTAAATAAAAGTAACATATTATAACAGAGACTTTAGGATCATGAGATAAGCTGTTTGCATTTTGTAGATCATGATCGCATGTATTCTTGGAAAGGTTATGATCTATCGTTCAGTGATCAGTCTGCTATATTGCTCGATAAACAAACTATTAATAAGTTAGTATTGATTCTATGATTTTACTATGATATAATACCTTAAAAGATACTCGGCACAGCTGGCTCCTGTGTCTTTTGAGATCAGGTAATCAAGATGCACATGATGATTATAATACAACTGCAAACAAATAGATTATAACAACGCTTATTCTTTGTAATTAAAAAATTGATGTATAATAACAGTAAATATGCATCAGTTTCAATTACCTCTGAAAGAAATATATGAAATAAGTGTACAGGATGAAAGATATCCGACAGTAGGTAAACCAAATCCTTTCGGACGACCGAAGATGTTAGATCTTGGCTAATCCTACTAAATACTCAAAAATAAATAACACAATACAGAATAATCGTCTATAAAAATAAGACTAAACGATATTATTTAGTTGCTCACAGTTGCGTATATGTCAACTGCAAGAGGACTTTTAATAGTATATCATCCTCATGCATATAAAACTGGATAAAAGACTTGGTGAAGCTCTTGCAGCTGTCATTATATAACTCTGAGTTCACAAGTATATTTTCAGGAAGCTGTTTTCTCAGCCAGTCATAAAGTGACAGGAAAAGAAGATCGCGGCATCATTCCCCACTCTTCTTCCCCTTTCTCAAAATCAATCTAAATTCAACATAAACAAAACATTTGAGTATTCATATGTATATATAGAAGCTTTCTTAATAGTACGTGGGTCGGGTTGAGAAGAATTGTTTATACCTTTATTCAGTAGGGTTACCTCTTGTTCTTCATCATCATCATCATCCGAGATGACATTACTAACCTTCTTTTGCACATCATTAAGTATAGAAAATGAACAATTTGCTCCAATGCAACCCTACACGTTAACACTAATATTATTTTACTTGTGTATTCATGTACTGACCGATTTTATAATATTGTTGTTGCATGGTTCCTGTAAAAGGCATCGATTGTACTTTCGATAGTGGTTTTTCTTTTCTTCTAAAATGAATCTTGCACTTCCAGTTACAGATCAAAGAGGATGTAGGGAGTAACGTTTCACAAAAGATTATATGGTTATTGCACTTATAAAACTCAAATGATCATAAAACAATAGTTAACAAACCATTTAAGAAAAAATAATACTCAATGGTATTTAAAGAAGATGAATCAGTTATGATGTTTTCACCGACTAACACACATTACATCATTAGCTTATTTATCAAACAACAGAACTAATGAAATTGAGAAAAGTACCATGGCTAGATTCAAAAGAGTTGGAGCTTGTTTATGAATCGCAACCTCAATATGCCTCATTTTCAGACCTTTTATTTATTCCCGGATTCCCACAGAAAAAAGCATCTGTGTAAGATCGTGTAGCACAAGATCAGTTACAAAAATGAAGGTTTAAAAAGTGCATGAAAAAGAAGCAAAGTCACACAAAAACAGGAAGAAATTCATGCACACAAAATAGGAAATTATTGTGGATCATGTGTATTTTTTTATTATTATTTTTTTTTTATTGTTGGAAGGTATAAGTTAGTAGTTAACGGATATCAACATTCAGTAAACATATTTTTGTATAACGTAAGAAAGGTGGTAAAGAATGGTTGGAAAATTGGCCCGCCCAATTGGCTGTTTACACTTTTGAATATAAACGTACAAGTTTTTATATTGAATGCATAACAATGAAAATAAATGAAAATCAAGATTTATAGAACAATTAAAATATACAAATTTTTTTGTAACAACATAGTATATGAATTAAACTCAAATGAACGTCATTAGAGCATACGTGAACTTGTAGTCATTCAATTTCTTTTGATGTCCTTACTACAAAGACATGCTAGATACAGAGGCAAATAGAAATACTGTTAAAGCTCAACATACCAATGATGAATAAGTTGGTGTATTCCCACGTCATTAGAGCATACGTGAGCTTTTCCCAATTGCCAAATAACCAAAGTCTTCAGAGACAAGAAGCTTATCGTTCAAAAAAGCAATACCAGGTTCACCCTTAGCAAACACCATTTTGATTAAATCAATGGCGACTCTAAAGAAAGGCCATCTTTTGTAACTTTATTGTAGCATGTGAATATTCTTTATGTCCTTTTCTATGGCGTACTTAAACGTTGCACCAAATCCAAGCCAAAACGGAAGTTGAAACCTGGTTTGAGCGTATGCGAAGATCCACTGAATGGCCCTGAGTGGTTCTATTCCGCCACTTGGTTTTTGTTTTGATGGACGACTCCCTATGTTCATACGTCCATATTCAAGTTCTGGTGTGGCCTGTAAGCATATCGAGAGATAAAAGTCAGAATAAAGAAGACAATTGTGTGATATTACAAAGTGAAAAGAAAATACAGTGTATCACAGAACTGATGAGTAGCATTAACTGCTATCTCATCCATAAGTGCCCGCCATTCGGGTTGTGGTGAGATTGGAGGGTTCATCACATGCTCAAGTGTAGCTGCACAAAAACTCTAAAGTGTTCTAAAACACAAATGTTCTTCACCAAAAGATTGTTAGCTCACATTGAACTTTAATGGTCTAGGGTGGTTGACTCTCACCCACGAAACTCACCCTTTCCTTGATTTAACATTCCTTAAACCAAATATTGATAAGCGTTATGTCTAACATAATGTCATTATACAGAACCACGTCATAGTAATACCAAACATAAAGTGTTTTTTTATTTAAATTCAAACCTCATGAGGATCCTCCTGTGTCGGACCACGGAGAGCAAATGTCTCTTTATGATGATAAGCGGCATTATCATCACCTGTAATGGCAAGAACATACCAAACCTGTAAAAAACCAAAAAGATAAGAATAGACGCATACGGCTAAAAAGCACCAACATGTTAAATATTATTGAGGTATCATAAACTCAAGGTTTTCAACACGGCGGGCCGTTGTATCACGTCGGTGATCGTTACACGGTATTTTTTTTAAGTAAATAACAAACAAACATTTCGTGTTTTCATGATCAATATTGTATTATTTTCATGATCATTGCATGTTAATTTCAAAACTATTGAAGTTTGTCCACCATTTCCAGGTGTTACCTCGCAAAAGAAAACAGTCTTGGAAGGGAAATCAGGAACTTGTTACACACATAAGCCCATGAATCATGCGCAAAGGTTATGAAAGTACAGAGTCTGCTTTATTGTGTTTGGATAGCGCATAAGCTATTAAAACTGGTTATAAAACAAAAAGGTTAAGCAACTTAAATAAGCTTACCTAAACACTGCACATTTGAACCAAACAGCAGCAAAAACGCTACATATCTTTCTGTCCATCTTTCAAGCTGGTTGACTCTTTAACCAATACATGGCACTTTCTTTGCAGCGTTCATCCAAATAATCTAAATAATCTAAACGAAAGAGAGAGAAATTTTTTGACGGTGTATGCAAGCAATAAAGCTGCTTGTAGATTTGGTTATCGCATAGCTTTTTGCAAACATAAGAGTTCAGCATATGCACAGAAAACATAATATCTGATCGAATAATAGAGCTAGCAATACATGTACAATCAGAATAATATAGTAGCTACAACTCACTCGAGTCCTACAAACAAATTTGACTGAAACTATCTAAAAGAGAAGTTTACTTGTATTTCAAGACCAGTTTAGTTTCTACATCGCTAACAACACTTGCTGTGCCTATAACCCTATCTTCTTCACTTGAAAAATGTAACTTGCAATGCTTAAATTGCCTTCAAGCATAGCATTATGATCAATTGTCTTTGGAAAGTAAGCGGAACTCTTCTGTTAAGCGGCTGCAGTCTTCTACATTACCGGATAAAACAAAGGCAAGAGCCACTTTAATGCATGACTGCACAACATAAGCCAATAATTAATCACTAAATCAGGAAAGCATGTATAATAGAAAGACCACCAAAGTATTCAAAAAGAAAAAAAGAAAAGAAAAAAAAAAGGACTTAACAGAGTTGAGGAGCATCCGACGTGTCTGTTTCTAACTTGATGTAGGCAACCCATTGGAATGAAGAAAACCTGAGCAAAGTGTTGTTGAAATAGCCAAATCGCGACAAACCATCATCCAATATTGATGACGATGTTTGATTACATGTCGTTAAATATGGAGTGCCAAATGGTGGTGGTATCGAAGATAATGATGATGAAGTTAGGCTGAATCCAGTAAAAGAAGTAGTACCGAAAGCTGTTGGTGTTAGTGACTCAGGTTGACCGAATGTGAAAGTTGAGATTCAACTTCCTCCTGCTGGAACACGAAACAAACTTGTCAGAGCAGATGTAACTCCATTACTATTTCCTCGCCCAACCACGCTGAATAAACGACTGCTTGTTTCAGGTTCCACTTCCTCCTGTCACAAAAAAGAACACAACAGTAAACAAAAATAGACCTTCACAAATCGCAACAACGTATCACACTTAATACATTAACATCATTAATTAAAACCTAGATACAATTGTTATAAACTTGTGAATTGCTCAAACCTGTGTTTTAGAAGTATACTGATCTTTCAGTCACATTTGACCCAAAAAAAAAGCAACATTTTTTGGGTTTAATTCCAGTTTTTTTTTTTTTTTTTTTTTTTTTTTTTTTTTTTTTTTTATTTTTTTTTATTTTTTTTTTTTTTAATAGCAATCCACAATTACACATCAAAAGTTCAAAATACAATATGCTTAAAACATAAAGAGAAACACACATTCATTTTATGAATCCCAGTTTTTCTAAACTAAAACTACTTCCTACTGTAAACAAACAATCAAGATCAACATGTAAACAAATAAACACGTATTAAAAAAGATACCAAACTCACCACCGCAAGGCTTTCTAGCAAACCCACACATTCCTCTTCTAGCAGCAATTTGCATCTCCATCGCCTCCTGCATATTATCCTTAACCACGTCACATTCCACTTCAACTTCCCACACCACAACCAAAAGATTCTCCCTATCCCTGTCAGTTGATGCAAGACCATCACTAACCCATTCTGCTGTCTGAAAATACTCAGCCTCAACCGCTTCCTCAAACTCCTTCTCCATTTCCTTATACTTGTCACTGACAACGGCCAACTCCTCAGATGCTTTCCTTCTCTTCTTAAGAAACTCCTTACGCCTTTATAATACACTGTAATATATATTTTTTCCTTAAGCTTGCATAGAAAATAAAGTTGTTGGTGTCAGATTCAGGTACTGAGCTTCTAAATGATAACTTTTCCAAGGCATCGATGTCCATTCTATCTCGAGTGTCTTTCCCCTGCATTGCGAGAATAGATCGCTTTCAGTTTCTACTACAACAAATGAATCATAAAACATTTGGATACACATGCAACCGGCCTTGTAGATGTGAACTATTTAAGCACATAATGTCAAGCCCTGTAGCAATTGTATGCACGGCGACATACCTGACAGATGTTGGCCCATTATTGGTATTCGAACATTTCAAACGCCCACTATACACATAATGGCAAGCCTTGAAGCAATCGTACGCATGTCAATGAGCGTCTCGCTAATTGCAACACCGACGGACAAGACTATCACACGCACACCCTGGAACAACATATTGTGCCATGAGTATGTGCAGCTTGTCACTGGTTCAATGTATATCTTATGAGACCTACCATCTATTTTGAATAAACGGTATGCTGGATTGCTATAAGCTTGTCACAACTATTTGGATATTGAATAACCTGTTTGTTGCACATAGCAATGACGACAGTTATTTGCAGCGATCGTTTGAAATAAATAACAAAAAAGTTGGTAAAAGGTGTTACCTGTAGCGACATCCACCATGTGGTGCAGCACCAAACTCAAGGTTCTTTTGTGCTGTATTTGGTAATATGAATAGATTAAATCATGCCTATGACCACCCGGCTAGACAAAACTTAAGCAACACCCGCAGGGGGGTCAAGACGAATATTTGTTTAATCCGTTGCTGAGCCGCTATCAGAAACTTGTTGTAACTTTCGTTTTTTATTCTCATGTTTCTGCATACGGCTGCTATATCTGTCATTTAAAAGTAGAGGTATTGTAAACCACACAATATGATTAGCTTGCAAACATGTAACACTCGAAGGGCTGATGTCACTTCAGAAAATCTAAGATTAGGATAACGCAGGTCGCAACTGTATATTTCCCATAGACAAAACCCAAAACTATATACATCGCATTTCCTATTATATGTACTGGCATTTAGAACCTCTCTCCAAGTTGATTAAAGAGTTTATTCAAATGGATGGTTAAATTGATCCATATATATCACTGAACACACATTAAATGCATACCTATAGTGCCATGTAACCCAGGGTTCCGGTCTCACCGGTCATGTCATTAGGGTTTGATGCCTCTATACGGGCAACCCCAAAGTCTGCAATCTTTAAAGTTGGGGACTTGTCCCAAAGCATAGTTTCTGTCTTCACATCTCTGTGGACAATCTTCTTTGTATGAAGACTATTCAGCCTGAAAGTATTATAAACCACATAATATGATTAGCTTGCAAACATGTAACACTCGAAGGGCTGTGTTAGCAATCTGAAGTATCAATATTCGAAACTCGTTTTTTATAAAAGAGCATACCTCTGGTATATTTTCAAATGAACTATATGGAAGTTCTCAGGTAGACCTATATATTTACCTAGTCTTTCCATCATCTTCAAGTTTCAAAGCCTTGTCAAGAACCGCCTCTAATCCCTGTGAATATAAAAAGTCAACCATGTTGTATCTTTTTTTCATGCATTTGTAGTTCCAGAACGTTGCACCTAAATTAATAAGGAAAATATTGTTACAAATTCACAGATGCAATGATGGAAAGGGCATGACCTGGGGATAGTACAACTTCTTCCTTTATACCTTCAACAAAGGTTCCCTGCCACGTACCATACAGAAGAACATGATAAAGAAGAGATTAATATTAACTATAGAAACATGAGTCGGGTACCTTCTCAGTGAATTTTCTCACCTTTTACGTCTCTTACAAAAAATCAAAACATACTGCAAACACATGATTGACGATTGTTTTTAGAGGATATGGGATTAGGGTTGAGGAAAATTAGGGTTTTGGAGATAAAATATAGAAGACGCATAAATTATCCAGCTTCATGATGTTTTGAGAGCCGTATATAATTATTAATAATATTGGATTTAGTTTGCTAATATCGTGTATAAATTTCCTTTATAGACTTTGACATAGAGTAAATAACCAAAAAATCAAATGGTTCAGTGGTTAACACATCACAGATTATCAAGATGGTCATGAGTTCGATTCCTCTGTAGGTTTTTTTTTTAAAAAAAAAGCACATTCGAATTAACCAAAAAAAATAATCTTTGCTTAGGTGGACACATATAATGTACAGAATTTCGGAAAAAAATTAAAAAAAATACCAAATAAATTATAAAAATTGCTTACGTGGCATAAATTGATTAGGTGGCATTGAAATTGATTATTTGGCATTGAGGTGGCATTGAGGTGGCATTAATGACGTCATACGCCTCCTGTTATATATAATGTATAGATATTAACCACTTGGCTTTCTGTACAAGCAAGGCAAAATCTTTTCCATATTCAAGACACAATCTTTTACACATTCATCAATAGTCGGCTGTCACTTTTCACTTCTCACGCGGGCTTTTATTATTAGTACATTACAAATAATTAATTTAGCCCGTTAGTTAAAATAAGTGTCTAACGGTTAACTATCGACTATTAATTAATTTCGTAAACATTACTTAATATAATTAATACATCTAATATATTAATTACATTAACTAAAACGTTCTCTAAATGTATACGTGTGTGCCCCGATAGGCTCACGTAATTTCTAGCCGTATAAATATTGATTTGACGTACGCATAACCAACACAAGCTTCCAACACTTTATTGGAATCTCACACAAAGAATACAGACAATTGTTTTCTCTCAGTCTTAAGAAACCGTAATCATCAAGATTGCACGATTTTGGAGTAAAAAAAAATTGGATCATTTCTCAATTTGTGCGTGCAATCCTTGCGCAGAGGCAATGTCATCCTTACGAGTAAAACGACCTTTTCTTGGTATATAAATGCCTTGTGAGCTCGCTGACCGATGTGGATACATGCATACTCATTGCTGATATCTTTATTTCTCTTAACTATTACTTTGACATTAATAACTATAATCTTTTTTACCTTTTATCTATACGTAATTTATCCTACTTTTTTAATTTTGATTTCAAACATAATCGATGATCACAACATTTATTTTCTTCGTGTTGCAAATTATGAGTATGAGTGAAAGAGTTGTTCTTCTTCATGTATAGACACATTATTCAAAATTTAGACCCATGAAGGTCTCTAACTTGCGATATTAGCATTATTAGCACAACACTTTAACCGGTCATGGTAAGAAACATTTTTGAATGACAGTTTGAATAGTTGGTCTTGCTGATTTCATTTTTCCTTTAAATTAATTTATAGAAAATACTCAGCAACAAAGTCTGCTGTAGCACAATCACTTTGATTTAAAAGAATGTTTCAGCTCCTACTCTGGCTAGGAGTCCCAGGTTCGAGTCTTCGCGGCAGACATTATTTAGTTATAGTTACAGTATTGTTTCGAGTCCCAGGTCAAATATGTAATTTGGTGAGAAACTTCATTAGTTAGCATCCAAATTCTTAAGTCTCCCACACATTATACAGTTGAATACTTCAAAACTCAAACAAAAAACCATGAAAACAAAACAGTAGAATGCATATCTGAAAAGGAAGGGGGGGGGGGGGGGGGGGGGGGGGGGGTCCATGTATAAACTATTACAAGGTGGCTGTTATATTATTCAGGTATACTAGTATACCAATTAAGGCCTTCAAGAATAACCTTTTTATGCTTAGAGAACAAGTGCCTACAAGCGTACTAGAATGCATCTTTCCATGTATAATAAGGTTGTTCACATAACTACAAAAGTCTTCTTGTGTGAAAATGACCATTCTTGGTCCAAGTCCAATAAGTGACAAATGTAACAATGCATAAATATGCAAATTAGTGAAATTACTAAGTTTTAAACAGTTATGAAAGCACATAATTATTAAAATGTAATTCATTCATAAGTGTTTTTGTCTGACCATGATGAAAGTAAACCCCCAAGGACCATCGGGCCGGCTAGGTCAAAAACATGCATCCGACCAGGTCTCAAGTATACGAGCCATCATCATCAAGATGATCATCTCCATAATGCACCTGGACACAGCAACAATAACAATACCGTAACTATAACTAAATGGAACTGCATGGGATCAAATTCCCTGTCCTTTTAAGTACGATCGGCACCCCGTAAAGTTGCTGGAGTCTACGAGCCAAGGCACTTCAGGATATATACAGTTCACATACTCTTATAGCTTCACCATTGCTGATAATGGCCTTCTGAAAATGTCAGGGATATACAAAAATTAATTCTGTCCTATTTTCATTGTTTTATTTGTTACGCTTAATGAGTAGTTTTTTTTTTTTTTTATATTTTTATTTTTTTTTGTTTTATTGAATAACTCCCTTTCGTTCAATTTAATTTGTTAAAGAAAACCACGATATAGTTTTAAATAAAAAGGGGGCACATTAATTTTCATCCATAAAATGGAATATGGCCAATTAATTGAATCGAGGGATTTTTTTAGGAAGTGTACAATATTAATTTGAGACATCCATAAAAGGAAATATGACAATTAATGAGACGGAGGAGTATTTTTAGGACTTTACAATATTACATTCAATGTTCCACACGATGAATGAGAATTAATCAATACATCTGTCTCAAGATATCAACACTCAAGATAATCAACACCTTCGGTCTACGTCGCTGGTTTAGTCTGATGAAAAAAATAGTTTAAGATCGACTTAGGTTGTGGTTGTTTCGGCTCATTCAGATCTGAATACGTCTGAAGTCTGATTCGGTCAGACATTTTCAGATTCAGACTGTTTGTTTATTCAGACATCTGAAGTCTGAATATATCTGAATAGGGTCTGATTCATTCAGACATTTGAATATGTCTGATTACATCTGAAAAGCTTAAACTTTACACCTACTTCTTTTCAATCCTTATCTCCTCATCTTGGTCTTGATTTTTTATTAATAATCATGAATGGAAGGTCTTTTGGTTTGTTTTATAGCGAAAGGATTGTTTTTTGTTTATTCAAACACTTTATAAAAACAAACAGACTAAAACAATTCAGATTCAGACTTTTGGACCACTAATTCAGATTCAGACGTGGTATTCAGATTCAGACATAAAATGTCTGAATAAACAAACAGCACCTTAGACTGCTAAAATGAAAAAAAAATGTGCTATTTCAAAAAGTACGACTCCTAAAAAATCAATTTCTATTCGCATCGTTAAAAATACTGATACAAACATTCATTATAATTTATGTTGTAACAAGTGTTATTACTGACTTACCAACACTTAACTTGCGGATTCAAACACTTTCGTAACAACTTTAAAAGCAAATACTGAAATAATTAGTAAACGAAAGTGACCCACAATATGTCCACGCAATTCGTTCATTTCAACATTATCACTACAAGAAAAAATAGCACGGGCGACGAGCACCATGCCGACGACTCAATGTCGTCGGCACCATACGCTAAACGACAAAAAAATGGCTTGACCCAGCCAAGGCTGCGTTGAATTTTTATATCCTTATTATGCCGACGACGTTTCGTCGGTAAAATAATTCTAATGTTTGACTTGGTGAAAACCTGGGCGGGAATTTGACCGCCAAAACTATGTCGACGTCATGTCGTCGGCATAGTATAAACCAAAAAAATAATTGTGATTAGCGCGGGATTAGCGGATGATTAAGAGTTGTTTTGCCTTTAGTTTAATGACGCCGACGACATGACGTCGGCACCTATTTAAGTCAAATTTTTTTGACTTTTCCCTCTTGTGAATAATAGCGAATAATTGGGCGGGGTTTTTCCCGCCTTTATTATGCCGACGACAGGTCGTCGGTGATATTTCCCGCCAAAATTTCCCTCCACCCCGCCAATTTTTTACTTATATATATATCATATAATAAAGTTATCACAAAACACGTAAATTCTCACACATAACAATGGATGGTTTAACGCCGGAACAGGAATGGTCGAAGGCTTTATCACACGAGCTCCTGTATAATGAAATTATACTTCATTGGGGCTGGGAAATTTTTGATGAATATGGTTCTTATGAGAACTGTGCACCGTGGTAGAGGGACAAGATTCTGGAATGGTTGAGGAGAAAGCCGTACTATAGAGAGTATTTGGAAGAGCTAGATGCTGCTGAAGCTCAACGTGCTGCTGAAGCTCAAGCTGCTGCTGTTGGAGGTGACGATGAAGCTGAAAGCACGTTGGACCTCAACACCGAATTTGGTAATCTGGAAAATAGAGTAACAAATCTCGAAGCTACGTTTGCACGTATCAAGGAAATGAGAGCAAGGAAAGGAAAAGATGGTGCGAGTTCCAGCAAAGCGGGAAGTAGCCGCAAAAAAAAAAATAAACGGGTCGTTTCGTTTGATCTGTTTCATTTGGTTGTCGAGTTGTTTAGTTTGAGTTGTTTCGTTTGGTTGTCGAGTTGTTTAGTTTGAGTTGTTTTGTTTGGTTGTCGAGTTTTTCGTTTGAGAACTCTTGCGTGTTTTAAATAAAATGTGTGCATTCGTGTTTGTTAATTGTGATGTTGTTTCTTCAAATAAGGTCATAAACCAAAACACCCTTTTGGTGCAGGAAATAAGCAATCCCAAACACCCCTGTTTGGACAGCATAAACCAAACGGCTCTTGTGGGCTATTGTTAAGAAAACAGCATAAACCAAACGGCCCTGTTTGGACATCATAAACCAAACGACCCCTTATGGTTGAATCTTGATGGATACTTAAGTTTTCACAACGCCTCCAACATTAAAGCGTACAAATTAAAAATATAAAGCACGTTCGACATCAGTTTTCACAACAACAACAACATTTTATTAAACAACAACAATAACACAACAAACAACGACAACGACAATAACAGCAACAACAACAACAATAACAGCAACAACAACAACCTACATACGAAGATTTCCCATATCACCTACCATGTCATTATAAAGGTCGAGAAGTAAGGCAGCTGAATCAGTTGTGTGTTTGTTTGGATGCATATACACTTCTAGCATTTTATTGAGTACCATTATCTGGTGATTCAGTTTGATGCAGTTTGAGCACTCTGTATTTCCAGGACTTGATGTTGAAGGTCCTGCAGTGTATCGAGTTGGAGTTGTGGATGGTCTTGCGGAATGAGTTGGAGGCGTTGAAGCTCCAACAGAAGCGGTCATTTTGGCTAGTCGTTCATCCTTCCATAAAAAAAAATCGCATGCATACTCCTTTGTCCCACCCTGTTAAAAAGTAAAAACTATAATTTTTAACGACTAACCAAATTATTTAAATAACACACAAAAAAATATGTAATTGTTCACCTTGGATAAAGGACACGCATAGTATTGTTTACCACGGGAGTGAGGTCGATGCGATTGTCGCAGAATTACGTCTCCTCGTCCACAAGGACAAGCAAAAGCTTCAAATTTCGCCATCTTCACCATGATAACAGTGTGTGTTTGTGGTTGTGAGGATTTGAGAGTGTATAATGTGTTTGTGTAGTTAAGAGCAGATCTGCTAACTATTATATACGGTAAAAAAAATAGATTTTTTGGAGGGAAGTTTTGGCGCCATAACATCTCGTGTATTGCAAACGGTACCGACGAAAGGGCTCGTTCGTTAAACATCTCGTGTATAACCATAACATCTCGGCTCGTTCGTTAAACATCTCGTGTATAACCATAACATCTCGGCTCGTTCGTTAAACATCTCGTGTAAAACCATAACATCTCGGCTCGTTCGTTAATCATCTCGTGTAAAACCATAACATCTCGGCTCGTTCGTTAAACATCTCGTGTAAAACCATAACATCTCGGCTCGTTCTTTAAACATCTCGTGTATAACCATAACATCTCGGCTCGTTCGTTAATTTGATTGTGTAAAACCATAACATCTCGGCTCGTTCGTTAAACATCTCGTGTAGAACCAAAACTATTTTCATGATGAACGATACGTACATGCCATGCATTCTTATAGTCACGACCGTTTATTATCCTTGTACAAGAATGGGGCATAAGTCGCTGTAGTCTATGACATTCAGGAGGTACACATCAAGGGCCACAATCTTAACTTATCTGAATGATGTAAGGTGGTTTTCTTGATTTTAGGGCTTCTTAATATAAAGATCCTAAAGTTTTGGCGTCATAACATCTCGTGTATTGCAAACGGTACCGACGAAAGGGCTCGTTCGTTAAACATCTCGTGTATAACCATAACATCTCTGCTCGTACGTTAAATATCTCGTGTATAACCATAACATCTCGGCTCGTTCGTTAAACATCTCGTGTAAAACCATAACATCTCGGCTCGTTCGTTAATCATCTTGTGTAAAACCATAACGTCTCGGCTCGTTCGTTAAACATCTCGTGTAAAACCATAACATCTCGGCTCGTTCTTTAAACATCTCGTGTATAACCATAACATCTCGGCTCGTTCGTTAAACATCTCGTGTATAACCATAACATCTCGGCTCGTTCGTTAAACATCTCGTGTATAACCATAACATCTCGGCTCGTTCGTTAAACATCTCGTGTATAACCATAACATCTCGGCTCGTTCGTTAATCATCTCGTGTAAAACCATAACATCTCGGCTCGTTCGTTAAACATCTCGTGTAAAACCATAACATCTCGGCTCGTTCGTTAAACATCTCGTGTATAACCATAACATCTCGGCTCGTTCGTTAAACATCTCGTGTAAAACCATAACATCTCCGCTCGTTCGTTAAACATCTCGTGTATAACCATAACATCTCGGCTCGTTCGTTAAACATCTCGTGTAAAACCATAACATCTCGGCTCGTTCGTTAATCATCTTGTGTATAACCATAACATCTCGGCTCGTTCGTTAAACATCTCGTGTATAACCATAACATCTCGGCTCGTTCGTTAAACATCTCGTGTATAACCATAACATCTCGGCTCGTTCGTTATACATCTCGTGTATAACCATAACATCTCGGCTCGTTCGTTAAACATCTCGTGTAAAACCATAACATCTCGGCTCGTTCGTTAAACATCTCGTGTAAAACCATAACATCTCGGCTCGTTCGTTAAACATCTCGTGTTTTAACCATAACATCTCGGCTCGTTCTTTAAACATCTCGTGTATAACCATAACATCTCGGCTCGTTCGTTAAACATCTCGTGTAAAACCATAACATCTCGGCTCGTTCGTTAAACATCTCGTGTATAACCATAACATCTCGGCTCGTTCGTTAAACAACTCGTGTAAAACCATAACATCTCGGCTCGTTCGTTAATCATCTTGTGTAAAACCATAACATCTCGGCTCGTTCTTTAAACATCTCGTGTATAACCATAACATCTCGGCTCGTTCGTTAATCATCTTGTGTAAAACCAAAACATCTCGGCTCGTTCGTTAAACATCTCGTGTAGAACCAAAACTATTTTCATGATGAACGATACGTACATGCCATGCATTCTTATAGTCACGACCGTTTATTATCCTTGTACAAGAATGGGGCATAAGTCGCTGTAGTCTATGACATTCAGGAGGTACACATCAAGGGCCACAATCTTAACTTATCTAAATGATGTAAGGTGGTTTTCTTGATTTTAGGGCTTCTTAATATAAAGATCCTAAAGTTACATGGTTGATAATTTGTTTTCCTGAATTTTTTTTAATTTTATAAAAGTATTTATAATAAATAAAAAATTTATAAAACTATTTTTTATAATTTTATAAAAGTATTTATAATATTACCGACGACATGACGTCGGTAATATAACCGCCAAAATTTTCACCAATTTTTTATACGTCCCGCCAAACTAGAAACGACAAATTTCTATTACCTTACCGACGACATGACATCGGTAACATTAAAAGTTATAACAAAACTAGATCTGGTCAACACTTAGAAAAAAAAAACGTATAACTTTTATCTCCTCTCAATTATTGAAGACGACCACCGGCGATTCACTCACCACCATCACCTCTGACACCACTACCACTACTCCACCACTACCACAGCTCCACCATCACTACACCCACCAACTCCGACACCACAGCTCCACCTCCGACACCACCGCAGCTCCACCACAGCTCCACCACAACTACACGAGCACCACTGTGCACCTCTTCCACCTCCTCCTCCTCTCATATTTAATTCACTCCTCAACCCCTCATTTGTTTAATTCTTCTTCTTCCCCACTTCTTCTTCTTCGATCTACAAAACAGGTAATTTTGATTTTTGTTAATTTTGATTTTTGTTAATTTTGATTTTTGTTAATTTTGTTTATTGTTAATTTTGTTTAATCTTAGTGTTAATGTTTGTTAATTTTGTTTTTTGTTAATTTTGTTTTATTTTCTTTATTTATTTTATACAGCCGACACCGCAGCTCCACCTCCGACACCACCACAGCTCCACCAAGACAGCCGAGAGTGAGAGTCGAGAGCTGAGACAGCCAAGACAGAGGTAATGTGGTCCCCCTTCTTTTTTTTTTTTAAACTTTTGGTATCCCGACGACATGTCGCCGACAACAGTTTTTTTTAAAAACTTTTTATATATTAATGTGCTCACTTTTAATATAGCCCGAGCCCGAGACCGCAGCCCGAGACTGCAGCCCGAGCTGCAGCCTGAGACCACAGTCGAGAGCCACAGACCACAGCCGATATAGTAAGTTGTTATTTTTTTCATATCCGTATTATTTTTTACATATCAGTATGTTTGTGAATGTTGCGTGACGGATTAAGTGTAATTTGATTGTTTAAAACCGTGTTTAAGAACCGGCCTAGTTTAGTAGCAGTGTATACCTTTAGTAGTGGTGTATTATATTTTAGGATTTTAGTGATTAATTTCGGAAAGTCCCCGTCCGAAGTTAATCATCCTATAGAAAACCCGTCCGGAATTAATTTATTAGAAATTAATTTCGGAAAGTCCCCTGTTTGGGACTGCTTTTTGAATGTTTTGTCTCATTTAGGATATGGATGCGTATAACTGATTTACTATTTGAGATTATTTCGACAGTGTTTCTCCTTTACTCCTACGAATATGTCCTTAATGCACATATTTGGGGAGTTGAGGGGAAATGCTGCCGAAATTTTCTCAAATAGTAAATCAGTTATACACATTCATATATGGGACGAATCATTCAAAGAGTGGGTTAGGATTGCCTTCCATAGTTGCGCTAGGTGAACAAAACAACTCGTAATCATTAATTAAGTGCATATAATAACCGATTGCATCATAAAAATGCAGTTATGATAATTGATAAGAGTTGGACCCGTATAGAGCATCGTGGTTCAAAAGAATTTCTTGATGGTCTTGCCGCCTTCCTCGATCATTGCAAACCGTTATTGAATAGTTCCGGAAACATAAAATGTCCGTGTCGTCGTTGTCGTAATGTTCCATGGGTATCTCTCGAAGGTCTTAAATACCACATAGGCCACAATGTGTGGGACCCAACTTATACACAATGGAAGGATCACGGTGAACCGGATCCTCCGAATAATGATCAATATGATATTCTTGATAACACAACACAACGTGAGATGAGTGACATGGGTGCGTGCCTTAATGATATTCTTGATATTCCTCCGAATAATGATCAAAATGATATTCTTGATATTCCGTCGAATAATGAGCCGACTCATGGAAATATTGGCGAGACAAGTAACGAGCCTACTCAAGTAGCGACACCTCCTCTGCGTAACGAGTATGAAGAGTTACTTGCAAGTTCCAACCAGCCTCTGTACCCGGGTTGTGACTTTATGACAACATTGGATTTTATGGCAAAGTTTACACATCTCAAGGTCAGCGGTAAATGGAGTGATACTTCATTTAACAATACGCTAAAATTTCTCCAGGAGGTATTTCCGCCCAGGTTAGGTTACAATCTCCCACCGTCATACTATCATATAAAGAAGACATTTAAAAAGGTCGGGTTAGGGTACGAGTCGATACATGCTTGTGAAAATGATTGCTTTCTATATCGGGGGGATGATGGCGAAGATTTGGAGTATTGTCCGGTTTGCAAAACGAGTAGATGGAAAGACAATAAAACAACGGGGAAGAAAGTTCCTAACAAGGTGTTGCGTTACTTTCCTATCATTCCTAGACTACAACGTTTGTACAAGTCTATTCACACTGCAAAACATATGACTTGGCATGCTACTGGAAAGTCTATGGACGGTAAGATGCAACACCCGGTTGATGGTAAAGCATGGCAGAAGTTTGACAATAAATATTCGGATTTTGCTATAGAACCAAGAAACGTTCGATTAGGGTTGGCTGCTGATGGTTTCAATCCGTTCGGAAACCTTAGTCAGACTTACAGCATGTGGCCGGTTATATTAACAACATACAACTTGCCTCCGTGGTTATGCATGAAAGAGACTTCTTTGATGCTGACGTTGTTGATTCCTGGCCCTAAATCACCGGCGAAGGACATCGATGTTTACTTGAAGCCCTTGATTGATGACCTTGTGGAATTATGGAAAAAACCAGGTATCTTGACTATGGACGCTACTACAGGCACTCAATTCCACATGAGAGCGATGCTTTTATGGACCATCAATGATTTTCCTGCTCGAAGTAGTTTGTCTGGTTGGCAAGGGAAAGGTTACTACGCTTGCCCTACATGCAAAGTAGACACTCTGGCTACGCGTGTGATAAGCAAAACAGC
The DNA here is from genome assembly GCA_021014915.2 of Artemisia tridentata subsp. tridentata. NCBI lineage: Eukaryota > Viridiplantae > Streptophyta > Magnoliopsida > Asterales > Asteraceae > Artemisia > Artemisia tridentata. The sequence goes on along the minus strand of CP139501.1, from coordinate 318,999,570 downwards.
TTATGTTGGTCATAGAAGATTCTTAAAAAAAAACCATAAATGGAGGAGGGACTGTACGACATTCAATGGTGAACCCGATTATAGAGATCCTCCTAGAAAAGATATTAGGGCTGATATCTTGACTCAACCTGCGAAATTGCCTACACGTGTGCCAGGGAAACATCCGAATTATGGGGGTGGGAAGATAAAACGTAATCATACAGTCGAGCTGAACTGGACTAAACGGTCTATCTTCTACGATCTTGAATATTGGTCTTTTCTTTCTCTACCACACAATTTAGATGTCATGCATATCGAAAAAAATGTGTTGGAGAGTATCTTGAACACCTTGTTAATGAATGACAAATCTAAAGACACCGCGAAGGCAAGACAAGATTTGCAAGCTCTGGGCATTCGACAGGAGTTGTGGCTCGGAAACAAACAAAACGGGAAGTGCTCAAAGCCTCATGCAAAGTACTCCTTCACACCCAATAAAAGAAAACTCTTCTGTCAATACATCAAAACAGTTAAACTACCAGATGGCTTCGGATCCAAGTTCAAGTCAAAAGTGACCAAAGATGATAACAGTATAACGGGCATGAAGTCTCATGACTGTCATATAATGATGCAACAGTTACTTCCTTATGGACTTCAACAATACTTGGACGCACAGACTTATACACCATTGATCGAGCTTTGTTTCTTCTTTAAGCAAATTTGCGCCCGAACTTTGATGGTGAAAGACATGGTGAAAGCTAAAGACCAGTTGATCAATATTTTGTGCAGTCTCGAGCAAATATATCCTCCTGCTTTTTTTGACATTATGATTCACTTGGTTATGCATTTACCTGAAGAGGCTATTGAAGGCGGGCCTGTTTCATTCCGGTGGATGTATCCATTTGAAAGATACATGAAGAAGCTTAAAAACTATGTCCGAAATAAAGCTAAGCCGGAGGGTTCAATAGCGGAGGGTTATGTTGCAGATGAAGCATTAACTTTCTGTTCTCGTTATTTTCGTGGTGTTGGGACAAAATTTAATCATCCCGCTGCATCTCAGGACCGTCCTCGCCCAACAAGTGATTTCCAGGTGTTCCGATCACTATGTACCAATTCTGGTAAAGAGACATTGATTAAGTTAGGTCTCCAAGAAATGAAGAGAGTGATATGGTATGTACTTCACAACAGTCCTGAGATCGACAATTACATGGACGAGTTCGAGAGGTATGCGTTTATATTTTGAAATTTCTGTTTCCCAAGTTATCTTTTCGATTTATTCCTATATCATGAACATTTTCAGGGAATTTCCTGATATCGACATGCAACAAGCATTTCCGAGCTGGTTTGAGACGAAGGTAAACTTATTGTATGTATTTCCATGTATAAATAACGACTATTACTCATCTCCATCTATTCTTATCTTTTTTCATAGATCCGTAAACTTTACATAGCCGATGACCCAAGCTGTACTCCCGACTTATTCGCTTTGGCTTGTGGACCATCACCGACCCCAATCTCAGTCAACTCTTGCGTAGTCAACAGTGTGAGGTTTGTCGTACACAGCCGCGATATAAAATGTACAACTCAGAACAGCGGAATTTGTTCACCTGGTGAGAAGGAGGGAGAAATGTATTATGGTCAGCTAGAAGAAATTCTGGAGTTCGCATATTCCCAGTTCAAAGTAGTGTTGTTTCGAGTTAAGTGGTTCGACTTAAGCAACAAAAACCGTAGAGTCCAATGTTTTACCACTAGAAACAACATGACACAAATTTTGGCATGTAGCTATGCGTTCGAAGATCAACCTTACATTCTCGCAACACAAGCAAAACAAGTCTTCTACCTTGAAGATCCTGCCAGACGACCACTCCATTGGAAGGTCGTCCAAGAAGTAAATCACAACACAACCTGGGATGTCATCGTGGTAGAAGACGATGATGATGTGATACATGGCAACAACTCATCCGATCTCCAACTGTCTGCTAATTTGAATGATTTGGAACATGAAACCTTAAATATCGATAGTGAATCAACGTTAGTTGAGGCACCACCACCAATCATTCCTGTTGATGACGACGATGATTTTATTGATGATGAAGACGACGATCCTTATGATTTAGTAGATTCTGATAATGAAGTCGCAAACAATTCTGATGATGAAGTTGATGCGACTAATGTTGTTTATGATAGTGATTGTGATTGTGCAGATTGATCTTAAAATGTAACTTGTAAAACGACACTTATTTTAATGAAATTGTTATGGATTGTTTAAAAGTGTATATTTCTTTTGAATGTGTATGTATTTGAATGTGTGCATGCTTATGTTAATTTGTTCCCGAATTTCTATATGTTACTCAACTTGTACTTTTACAGATGGCAGCAGCAGTCGCGCGTGGTCACGGTGGTGACGGTGCCGATGACCCACCTTCCCCTCCCCGTCAGATTGAGGGCGGGCACCGTGCTGGTGGTAAGAATTTCTAGATTACATATATATATGTATATATATACACATATTATGTATATATATAGATATATGTGTATATATATACATATAGGTATACACATATATGTGTATATATATATACATATATCTATATATGTATATATATACATATATCTATATTTTTGTGTGATTATATATATATATATATATATATATATATATATATATATATATATATATATATATATATATATACACATATATGTATATACATACATATACATATATCTATATAAGTTACTTTATGACGTTTCCACTCACTCCAATTGCAGGATCAGGGCGACCCCGCCGAGGAGGTCGGGCCAGGGGGGAGGCAGGGGGAGGCAGGGGTAGGGGAGATCAGGGTAGGCAGCGCCCACGCGATGAAAATAAGAATGTGAAGCTCAAGAACGCCGTGAGAGATGGTGGCCCACAGTCGATTGAGTTTGAGATTGGTGATAAGGGGACTTACACTCATGTGGGCCAGCACGCGGCATGGTTTAGCAATTATGTCGGCGAGCTCATTCGGCGGCTGCCGCTCTCCTATGCCTCCTGGTACGATATAGAGCCGGAGAAGACGGCTGACTTCCTTCCACAGCTCGGGGTCAGTTATTTCATTTTCCTTTTATATATATTGTTATGTTATCGTGTTTATTTATTTAAATGTGCATATTTATTTAAATTTGTTTATTTATTTATATCTCTATATTTAATTATTTGAATGTGTACATTTATTAAAATTTGTTTATTTATTTATATCTTTATATTAATTTTAACTATATTTGATTGCAGCTTATGTTCGATTTGGAGCGCCACAGGAGCAGACCAGACTGGGATACCATTCACTCGGCGCTCACATCGTATTTCGCTGGTCGATACCGTGACAATAAATATGATATGAAACGCGATTATTTTACAAAAAAGGATGGGGCTGCTAGAGTGGAAGAGATAAGAAGAAATCCTCCTCCGAGCTTGGAGATGTCTGAGTGGAACAATTATGTCGATTTGTACATGTCGGAGGCGGCCCAGAAAAGATCGGCTGTGAACAAAGAGAATCGAAAGAAGAACACGATTCTCAGCCGCCACGGTTCGAAGTCATTTGCGGCATCTCGACACGAATATGTAAGACACATTTTATTTTTATAAGATTATTTAATTTTAATAATATATTAATTAAAATTATTTATACTAAGTAAAATATATATGGTGTTTGATTTGTCATTTTAATTTGTTTCATCCTATATGCATGTGTATATATTTATGCAGTTTGAGAGGAGCCAGGACCACCAGTATCCGTCCATGTTCGATACATATCTTGACACCCACTTCAAGAATGGTGCATGGTTGCAGGATGAGGCTAGAGCTCGGTTTGTAAGTATCGTTTTTTATTTATTTATTTATTTATTTATTTCCAAACACGCACTTAGTGATTTATTGAAACATAATCTAGTAATTAACCCGACTAATATATTAATTTTCTCATTTTTTTTCAACTACACAGGAAGAGATGGTCCGGCTGAGGCAGCCTAGATCTGATATGCCGGCAGACGAGCCGTGCCTCACGGAGGAGGATATATTTGCTCGGGTGATCGGGGGGAAAGCAGCGTGGTCATATACCCGGCGTCGGCAAGGTGGTTCCCTACTTGAAGAGGCCACGGGTAGACATGCCGCCTCCAGCTCCACCAGGTATGTACAGTTGGATAATATTAAATGACGCATCTTATATATGTATTGAAATGACCACGGGTAGACATGCCGCCTCCAGCTCCACAAGGACAAGCAAAAGCTTCAAATTCCGCCATCTTCACCATGATAACAGTGTGTGTTTGTGGTTGTGAGGATTTGAGAGTGTATAATGTGTTTGTGTGGTTAAGAGCAGATCTGCTAACTATTATATGTGGTAAAAAAAATAGATCTTTTGGAGGGAAGTTTTGGTGCCATAACATCTCGTGTATTGCAAACGGTACCGACGAAATGGCTCGTTCGTTAAACATCTCGTGTATAACCATAACATCTCGGCTCGTTCGTTAAACATCTCGTGTATAACCATAACATCTCGGCTCGTTCATTAAACATCTCGTGTAAAACCATAACATCTCGGCTCGTTCCTTAATCATCTTGTGTAAAACCATAACATCTCGGCTCATTCGTTAAACATCTCGTGTAAAACCATAACATCTCGGCTCGTTCTTTAAACATCTCGTGTATAACCATAACATCTCGGCTCGTTCGTTAATCATCTTGTGTAAAACCATAACATCTCGGCTCGTTCGTTAAACATCTCGTGTAGAACCAAAACTATTTTCATGATGAACGATACGTACATGCCATGCATTCTTATAGTCACGACCGTTTATTATCCTTGTACAAGAATGGGGCATAAGTCGCTGTAGTCTATGACATTCAGGAGGTACACATCAAGGGCCACAATCTTAACTTATCTGAATGATGTAAGGTGGTTTTCTTGATTTTAGGGCTTCTTAATATAAAGATCCTAAAGTTTTGGCGCCATAACATCTCGTGTATTGCAAACGGTACCGACGAAAGGGCTCGTTCGTTAAACATCTCGTGTATAACCATAAAATCTCGGCTCGTTCGTTAAACATCTCGTGTATAACCATAACATCTCGGCTCGTTCGTTAAACATCTCGTGTAAAACCATAACATCTCGGCTCGTTCGTTAATCATCTTGTGTAAAACCATAACATCTCGGCTCGTTCGTTAAACATCTCGTGTAAAACCATAACATCTCGGCTTGTTCTTTTAACATCTCGTGTATAACCATAACATCTCGGCTCGTTCGTTAAACATCTCGTGTATAACCATAACATCTCGGCTCGTTCGTTAAACATCTCGTGTATAACCATAACATTTCGGCTCGTTCGTTAAACATCTCGTGTATAACCATAACATCTCGGCTCGTTCGTTAATCATCTCGTGTAAAACCATAACATCTCGGCTCGTTCGTTAAACATCTCGTGTAAAACCATAAAATCTCGGCTCGTTCGTTAAACATCTCGTGTATAACCATAACATCTCGGCTCGTTCGTTAAACATCTCGTGTAAAACCATAACATCTCGGCTCGTTCGTTAAACATCTCGTGTATAACCATAACATCTCGGCTCGTTCGTTAAACATCTCGTGTAAAACCATAACATCTCGGCTCGTTCGTTAATCATCTTGTGTATAACCATAACATCTCGGCTCGTTCGTTAAACATCTCGTGTATAACCATAACATCTCGGCTCGTTCGTTAAACATCTCGTGTATAACCATAACATCTCGGCTCGTTCGTTAATCATCTTGTGTAAAACCATAACATCTCGGCTCGTTCGTTAAACATCTCATGTAAAACCGTAACATCTCGGCTCGTTCGTTAAACATCTCGTGTAAAACCATAACATCTCGGCTCGTTCGTTAAACATCTCGTGTATAACCATAACATCTCGGCTCGTTCTTTAAACATCTCGTGTAAAACCATAACATCTCGGCTCGTTCGTTAAACATCTCGTGTAAAACCATAACATCTCGGCTCGTTCGTTAAACATCTCGATTATAACCACAACATCTCGGCTCGTTCGTTAAACATCTCATGTAAAACCATAACATCTCGGCTCGTTCGTTAAACATCTCGTGTAAAACCATAACATCTCGGCTCGTTCGTTAAACATCTCGTGTATAACCATAACATCTCGGCTCGTTCTTTAAACATCTCGTGTAAAACCATAACATCTCGGCTCGTTCGTTAAACATCTCGTGTAAAACCATAACATCTCGGCTCGTTCGTTAAACATCTCGTTTATAACCATAACATCTCGGCTCGTTCGTTAAACATCTCATGTAAAACCATAACATCTCGGCTCGTTCGTTAATCATCTCGTGTAAAACCATAACATCTCGGCTCGTTCGTTAAACATCTCGTGTAAAACCATAACATCTCGGCTCGTTCTTTAAACATCTCGTGTATAACCATAACATCTCGGCTCGTTCGTTAATCATCTTGTGTAAAACCATAACATCTCGGCTCGTTCGTTAAACATCTCGTGTAGAACCAAAACTATTTTCATGATGAACGATACGTACATGCCATGCATTCTTATAGTCACGACCGTTTATTATCCTTGTACAAGAATGGGGCATAAGTCGCTGTAGTCTATGACATTCAGGAGGTACACATCAAGGGCCACAATCTTAACTTATCTAAATGATGTAAGGTGGTTTTCTTGATTTTAGGGCTTCTTAATATAAAGATCCTAAAGTTGCATGGTTGATAATTTGTTTTCCTGAATTTTTTTTAATTTTATAAAAGTATTTATAATAAATAAAAAATTTATAAAACTATTTTTTATATAATTTTATAAAAGTATTTATAATATTACCGACGACATGACGTCGGTAATATAACCGCCAAAATTTTCACCAATTTTTTATACGTCCCGCCAAACTAGAAACGACAAATTTCTATTACCTTACCGACGACATGACGTCGGTAACATTAAAAGTTATAACAAAACTAGATCTGGTCAACACTTAGAAAAAAAAAACGTATAACTTTTATCTCCTCTCAATTATTGAAGACGACCACCGGCGATTCACTCACCACCATCACCTCCGACACCACTACCACTACTCCACCACTACCACAGCTCCACCATCACTACACCCACCACCTCCGACACCACAGCTCCACCTCCGACACCACCGCAGCTCCACCACAGCTCCACCACAACTACACGAGCACCACTGTGCACCTCCTCCACCTCCTCCTCCTCTCATGTTTAATTCACTCCTCAACCCCTCATTTGTTTAATTCTTCTTCTTCCCCACTTCTTCTTCTTCGATCTACAAAACAGGTAATTTTGATTTTTGTTAATTTTGATTTTTGTTAATTTTGTTTATTGTTAATTTTGTTTAATCTTAGTGTTAATGTTTGTTAATTTTGTTTTTTGTTAATTTTGTTTTATTTTCTTTATTTATTTTATACAGCCGACACCGCAGCTCCACCTCCGACACCACCACAGCTCCACCAAGACAGCCGAGAGCGAGAGTCGAGAGCTGAGACAGCCGAGACAGAGGTAATGGGGCCCCCCTTCTTTTTTTTTAAAAAACTTTTGGTATCCCGACGACATGTCGCCGACAACAGTTTTTTTTAAAAACTTTTTATATATTAATGTGCTCACTTTTAATATAGCCCGAGCCCGAGCCCGAGACCGCAGCCCGAGACTGCAGCCCGAGCTGCAGCCTGAGACCACAGTCGAGAGCCACAGACCACAGCCAATATAGTATGTTGTTTTTTTTTCATATCCGTATTATTTTTTACATATCAGTATGTTTGTGAATGTTGCGTGACGGATTAAGTGTAATTTGATTGTTTAAAACCGTGTTTAAGAACCGGCCTAGTTTAGTAGCAGTGTATACCTTTAGTAGCAGTGTATTATGTTTTAGGATTTTAGTGATTAATTTCGGAAAGTCCCCGTCCGAAGTTAATCATCCTATAGAAAACCCGTCCGGAATTAATTTATTAGAAATTAATTTCGGAAAGTCCCCTGTTTGGGACTGCTTTTTGAATGTTTTGTCTCATTTAGGATATGGATGCATATAACTGATTTACTATTTGAGATTATTTCGACAGTGTTTCTCCTTTACTCCTACGAATATGTCCTTAATGCACATATTTGGGGAGTTGAGGGGAGATGCTGCCAAAATTTTCTCAAATAGTAAATCAGTTATACGCATTCATATATGGGACGAATCATTCAAAGAGTGGGTTAGGATTGCCTTCCATAGTTGCGCTAGGTGAACAAAACAACTCGTAATCATTAATTAAGTGCATATAATAACCGATTGCATCATAAAAATGCAGTTATGATAATTGATAAGAGTTGGACCCGTATAGAGCATCGTGGTTCAAAAGAATTTCTTGATGGTCTTGCCGCCTTCCTCGATCATTGCAAACCGTTATTGAATAGTTCCGGAAACATAAAATGTCCGTGTCGTCGTTGTCGTAATGTTCCATGGGTATCTCTCGAAGGTCTTAAATACCACATAGGCCACAATGGGTGGGACCCAACTTATACACAATGGAAGGATCACGGTGAACCGGATCCTCTGAATAATGATCAATATGATATTCTTGATAACACAACACAACGTGAGATGAGTGACATGGGTGCGTGCCTTAATGATATTCTTGATATTCCTCCGAATAATGATCAAAATGATATTCTTGATATTCCGTCGAATAATGAGCCGACTCATGGAAATATTGGCGAGACAAGTAACGAGCCTACTCAAGTAGCGACACCTCCTCTGCGTAACGAGTATGAAGAGTTACTTGCAAGTTCCAACTAGCCTCTGTACCCGGGTTGTGACTTTATGACAACATAGGATTTTATGGCAAAGTTTACACATCTCAAGGTCAGCGGTAAATGGAGTGATACTTCATTTAACAATACGCTAAAATTTCTCCAGGAGGTATTTCCGCCCAGGTTAGGTTACAATCTCCCACTGTCATACTATCATATAAAGAAGACATTTAAAAAGGTCGGGTTAGGGTACGAGTCGATACATGCTTGTGAAAATGATTGCTTTCTATATCGGGGGGATGATGGCGAAGATTTGGAGTATTGTCCGGTTTGCAAAACGAGTAGATGGAAAGACAATAAAACAACGGGGAAGAAAGTTCCTAACAAGGTGTTGCGTTACTTTCCTATCATTCCTAGACTACAACGTTTGTACAAGTCTATTCACACTGCAAAACATATGACTTGGCATGCTACTGGAAAGTCTACGGACGGTAAGATGCAACACCCGGTTGATGGTAAAGCATGGCAGAAGTTTGACAATAAATATTCGGATTTTGCTATAGAACCAAGAAACGTTCGATTAGGGTTGGCTGCTGATGGTTTCAATCCGTTCGGAAAACCTTAGTCAGACTTATAGCATGTGGCCGGTTATATTAACAACATACAACTTGCCTCCGTGGTTATGCATGAAAGAGACTTCTTTGATGCTGACGTTGTTGATTCCTGGCCCTAAATCACCGGCGAAGGACATCGATGTTTACTTGAAGCCCTTGATTGATGACCTTGTGGAATTATGGAAAAAACCAGGTATCTTGACTATGGACGCTGCTATAGGCACTCAATTCCACATGAGAGCGATGCTTTTATGGACCATCAATGATTTTCCTGCTCGAAGTAGTTTGTCTGGTTGGCAAGGGCAAGGTTACTACGCTTGCCCTACATGCAAAGTAGACACTCCGGCTACGCGTGTGATAAGCAAAACAGCTTATGTTGGTCATAGAAGATTCTTAAAAAAAACCATAAATGGAGGAGGGACTGTACGACATTCAATGGTGAACCCGATTATAGAGATCCTCCTAGAAAAGATATTAGGGCTGATATCTTGACTCAACTTGCGAAATTGCCCACACGTGTGCCGGGGAAACATCCGGATTATGGGGGTGGGAAGATAAAACGTAATCATACAGTCGAGCTGAACTGGACTAAACGGTCTATCTTCTACGATCTTGAATATTGGTCTTTTCTTTCTCTACCACACAATTTAGATGTCATGCATATCGAAAAAAATGTGTTGGAGAGTATCTTGAACACCTTGTTAATGAATGACAAATCTAAAGACACCGCGAAGGCAAGACAAGATTTGCAAGCTCTGGGCATTCGACAGGAGTTGTGGCTCAGAAACAAACAAAATGGGAAGTGCTCGAAGCCTCATGCAAAGTACTCCTTCACACTCGATAAAAGAAAACTCTTCTGTCAATACATCAAAACAGTTAAACTACCAGATGGCTTCGGATCCAAGTTCAAGTCAAAAGTGACCAAAGATGATAACAGTATAACGGGCATGAAGTCTCATGACTGTCATATAATGATGCAACGGTTACTTCCTTATGGACTTCAACAATACTTGGACGTACAGACTTATACACCATTGATCGAGCTTTGTTTCTTCTTTAAGCAAATTTGCGCCCGAACTTTGATGGTGAAAGACATGGTGAAAGCTAAAGACCAGTTGATCAATATTTTGTGCAGTCTCGAGCAAATATATCCTCCTGCTTTTTTTGACATTATGATTCACTTGGTTATGCATTTACCTGAAGAGGCTATTGAAGGCGGGCCTGTTTCATTCCGGTGGATGTATCCATTTGAAAGATACATGAAGAAGCTTAAAAACTATGTCCGAAATAAAGCTTAGCCGGAGGGTTCAATAGCGGAGGGTTATGTTGCAGATGAAGCATTAACTTTCTGTTCTCGTTATTTTCGTGGTGTTGGGACAAAATTTAATCATCCCGCTGCATCTCAGGACCGTCCTCGCCCAACAAGTGATTTCCAGGTGTTCCGATCACTATGTACCAATTCTGGTAAAGAGACATTGATTAAGTTAGGTCTCCAAGAAATGAAGAGAGTGATATGGTATGTACTTCACAACAGTCCTGAGATCGACAATTACATGGACGAGTTCGAGAGGTATGCGTTTATATTTTGAAATTTCTGTTTCCCAAGTTATCTTTTCGATTTATTCCTATATCATGAACATTTTCAGGGAATTTCCTTATATCGACATGCAACAAGCATTTCCGAGCTAGTTTGAGACGAAGGTAAACTTATTGTATGTATTTCCATGTATAAATAACGACTATTACTCATCTCCATCTATTCTTATCTTTTTTCATAGATCCGTAAACTTTACATAGCCGATGACCCAAGCTGTACTCCCGACTTATTCGCTTTGGCTTGTGGACCATCACTGACCCCAATCTCAGTCAACTCTTGCGTAGTCAACGGTGTGAGGTTTGTCGTACACAGCCGCGATATAAAACGTACAACTCAGAACAGCGGAATTTGTTCACCTGGTGAGAAGGAGGGAGAAATGTATTATGGTCAGCTAGAAGAAATTCTGGAGTTCGCATATTCCCAGTTCAAAGTAGTGTTGTTTCGAGTTAAGTGGTTCGACTTAAGCAACAAAAACCGTAGAGTCCAACGTTTTACCACTAGAAACAACATGACACAAATTTTGGCATGTAGCTATGCGTTCGAAGATCAACCTTACATTCTCGCAACACAAGCAAAACAAGTCTTCTACCTTGAAGATCCTGCCAGACGACCACTCCATTGGAAGGTCGTCCAAGAAGTAAATCACAACACAACCTGGGATGTCATCGTGGTAGAAGACGATGATGATGTGATACATGGCAACAACTCATCCGATCTCCAACTGTCTGCTAATTTGAATGATTTGGAACTTGAAACCTTAAATATCGATGGTGAATCAACGTTAGTTGAGGCACCACCACCAATCATTCCTGTTGATGACGACGATGATTTTATTGATGATGAAGACGACGATCCTTATGATTTAGTAGATTCTGATAATGAAGTCGCAAACAATTCTGATGATGAAGTTGATGCGACTAATGTTGTTTATGATAGTGATTGTGATTGTGCAGATTGATCTTAAAATGTAACTTGTAAAACGACACTTATTTTAATGAAATTGTTATGGATTGTTTAAAAGTGTATATTTCTTTTGAATGTGTATGTATTTGAATGTGTGCATGCTTATGTTAATTTGTTCCCGAATTTCTATATGTTACTCAACTTGTACTTTTACAGATGGCAGCAGCAGTCGCGCGTGGTCACGGTGGTGACGGTGCCGATGACCCACCTTCCCCTCCCCGTCAGATTGAGGGCAGGCACCGTGCTGGTGGTAAGAATTTCTAGATTACATATATATATGTATATATATACACATATTATGTATATATATAGATATATGTGTATATATATACATATAGGTATACACATATATGTGTATATATATATACATATATCTATATATGTATATATATACATATATCTATATTTTTGTGTGATTATATATATATATATATATATATATATATATATATATATATATATATATATATATATATATATATATATATATATATATACACACACATACATATATGTATATACATACATATACATATATCTATATAAGTTACTTTATGACGTTTCCACTCACTCCAATTGCAGGATCAGGGCGACCCCGCCGAGGAGGTCGGGCCAGGGGGGGAGGCAGGGGAGGCAGGGGTAGGGGAGATCAGGGTAGGCAGCGCCCACGCGAAGAAAATAAGAATGTGAAGCTCAAGAACGCCGTGAGAGATAGTGGCCCACAGTCGATTGAGTTTGAGATTGGTGATAAGGGGACTTACACTCATGTGGGCCAGCACGCGGCATGGTTTAGCAATTATGTTGGCGAGCTCATTCGGCGGCTGCCGTTCTCCTATGCCTCCTGGTACGATATAGAGCCGGAGAAGACGGCTGACTTCCTTCCACAGCTCAGGGTCAGTTATTTCATTTTCCTTTTATATATATTGTTATGTTATCGTGTTTATTTATTTAAATGTGCATATTTATTCAAATTTGTTTATTTATTTATATCTCTATATTTAATTATTTGAATGTGTACATTTATTAAAATTTGTTTATTTATTTATATCTTTATATTAATTTTAACTATATTTGATTGCAGCTTATGTTCGATTTGGAGCGCCACAGGAGCAGACCTGACTGGGATACCATTCGCTCGGCGCTCACATCGTATTTCGCTGGTCGATACCGTGACAATAAATATGATATGAAACGCGATTATTTTACAAAAAAGGGTGGGGCTGCTAGAGTGGAAGAGATAAGAAGAAATCCTCCTCCGAGCTTGGAGATGTCTGAGTGGAACAAGTATGTCAATTTGTACATGTCGGAGGCGGCCCAGAAAAGATCGGCTGTGAACAAAGAGAATCGAAAGAAGAACACGATTCTCAGCCGCCACGGTTCGAAGTCATTTGCGGCATCTCGACACGAATATGTAAGACACATTTTATTTTTATAAGATTATTTAATTTTAATAATATATTAATTAAAATTATTTATACTAAGTAAAATATATATGGTGTTTGATTTGTCATTTTAATTTGTTTCATCCTATATGCATGTGTATATATTTATACAGTTTGAGAGGAGCCAGGACCACCAGTATCCGTCCATGTTCGATACATATCTTGACACCCACTTCAAGAATGGTGCATGGTTGCAGGATGAGGCTAGAGCTCGGTTTGTAAGTATCGTTTTTTATTTATTTATTTATTTATTTATTTCCAAACACGCACTTAGTGATTTATTGAAACATAATCTAGTAATTAACCCGACTAATATATTAATTTTCTCATTTTTTTTCAACTACACAGGAAGAGATGGTCCGGCTGAGGCAGCCTAGATCTGATATGCCGGCAGACGAGCCGTGCCTCACGGAGGAGGATATATTTGCTCGGGTGATCGGGGGAAAGCAGCGTGGTCATATACCCGGCGTCGGCAAGGTGGTTCCCTACTTGAAGAGGCCACGGGTAGACATGCCGCCTCCAGCTCCACCAGGTATGTACAGTTGGATAATATTAAATGACGCATCTTATATATGTATTGAAATGACCGTTTTTAAAATTTGATTATTTCGTTTATAGGTACGTCCGAGCTTAAAGGGAAGCTTGCTGAAGCTACGGGGCAGATTGATGAATTTAAAAAGAGTCTGGCTGAAGCTGAGAAAAAGAGGAAAAAAGAGAAGAAGAAAGCCAGGAAAAATGAGAAGAGGCTCGAGCTTTTGACACGTTATATCTCGAGGAACCCAGACTGGGACTCGTTTCTTACCCAGGTTGGTTCTCGAGGTGACGCTGGAGGCTGCAGTGGGAGCGGCGCGGGAGGGAGCGGCTCAGGCGCTCTCCCGAGTGGCTTAGGCGGCGCGAGTGGCTCTAGCAGCGCGAGTGGCTCTAGCAGCGGGAGTGGCTCTAGGAGCGGGAGGGATGATGATGACGAGGATGACGACGATGGGCTGTACATGTAGAGGTATTATTTTGTGTTGTTTTGTCTCTGGAACTATATTTTTGACGACCCAATCTTATTATCTTTGAACACTTAGGATATTGCAACATTTGTACATATAGTAGCTAGGTTTAGCGATTATAACACCCATTTTGTAAACTTTATGATGTATTTTGAGGGTGTTATAATGTTTATGGCCGTTTTGTAAAGTTTATGGCCGTTTTGTAAAGTCTATTAAGTGTTTAGTGGTTATATATAGCCGTTTTAGCCGTTATAAACTTTATAGCCGTTGTTTGTATTGGAATGTGGTTTATAAGAGCAGGTATTGGAAAGTGGAATTGGTAGATTTTTGCTGCACATTTTTGCGGCAAAAATCTGGGTAGTGCAGCTGCGCAGGCTGCTGCGCAGCTGCAATATAACTTCCATACCGACGCCATGTCGTCGCTATAATATATACATGCATACGATACCGACACAATGTCGTCGACAGAATAATGAAAATGTTTACATTTTAAACCGTACCGACCATATGACGTCGGCAACATTTTTCAATTTTTTGACTTTTGTTGACTATTTCAAACGGTACCGACGAAAGGGCGTCGGCAACAATTTTCAATTTCTTGACTTTGTTTGACTATTTCATACCGTACCGACGAATCGTCGTCGGTGTGGTTTACGTTAATATTTGACTTTCGTTGACTTTAATTATTTAATCTAATTAAGGTATTAAATATTTATTATGTTACCGACGACTCGGCGTCGGTAACAAATTGTCGAGCAAAAACAAACGTTTGACCGAAAATCATGTGGGTCCCACTCTGTCGTCGGCGTTATTCGTCGGTACGGACGTTGCCGACGTGGCTCTGTCGACTATTCGTGCCGACGACGTGACGTCGATAAGGTATGGTGCCGACGTCATGACGTCGGCACCGTTGAAAAATAGTCGTCGCCGGTGGTGTCGATTGTACTAGTGTATTGATAATTATTCAGTTGCAATCAAATCTCTACAAGTTGTTATCCTGCAGCCCAGCTTAAAATCTTGCAAGTTTAATCTTTGATATTCCTTGTACATACATCAACGTCTAATCAGCTTGCCATAAACTCATATCTTCCTTAATTGATCAGGGTCTCCATCTTTATGGTTTGCATTTATTGCAACAGTGCAACATTGATAAAGTCATAGACAAGATTTATAAACTAATAATGGCCTTATGATCAGGTGCTAGTCCAACATCGATTTTGTCCAACATTCTGTGTCAGTTCCTTAATCAAGTAGGCCATTTTAAATTAACTGGTAAGCTAATATACCGAAAAAGTCATCAAACAGCTAATACTCAGTAACAAGTTTCCAACAGTTCAATGGAATCTCACAGCCCTCACGTCTCACCGCCATCTTACCACTACCACCACCTTGTGGTTAGGCCGGCGCTTTTAAAAGATAGTAACTATCTTATACTGTATTTGGTATACATAAACTCTATAACTTCACCCGAACCACATTAAGTTGGTAATTATCTATGAGAAAAGAATTTAGACCCGTGAAGGTCTCTAACTTGTGACATTAGCAATATTAGCACAACAGTTTAACCGGTTTGAACAGTTGGTTTTGCTGACTAGGGGAGGATTACAAGATATACTAAGGCAGTTCTCATTTAATTTTTCGTTTAAATAAATTAAAAGAAAATACTAAGCAACAAAGTCTGCTGTAGCACAATCACTTTTGGTATAAAAGAATGTTTCGGCTCCTACTCTGGCTAGGAGTCCTGGCAGCAGACATAATATTTTTTTAGTTGCAAATAGTAAAATAAGGGTAAAAGTTAAAAAAAAAAAAAAAAAAAAAAAAAAGGCCCATGCAGGTCTCAAACCTGCGACCTTCGCGTTATTAGCACGACACTCTAACCAGCTGAGCTAATAGGCCTATTTGATTCAAACAATCACTTGATTTCACTTCATTTTACAAATAATACAGATGCGGATTCAAACAATTGTATAAGTTGTGTTTGCAACAAGCTACTTTACTCTTTCTATATACTTACAATATAATCTCCACAAGTTGTTTCGCAACTTAATCTGTGGCAAGTTAATCCATGATATCCCTTTGTATATAAGAAAATATGGTCCATTAATCAAGTGACACGATATCTCCCTTGAATTAAAGACACGAAGCTGCTAATGGATACATTTTAAGTCAAATGTTATGATAAAGGGAGCTTTGGATGTTAGTAGAATAGTTGTAGGTCAAAGATTTAAAATTCAAATAAAAAGTTATGCAAACAAAACAGTAGAATGCATATCTGAAAAGGGTCACACTAACCGGACCCTCCCTACTATGTGGGGTCCACCTACTTTAATCAAAATGTACAAGTTTTAAAGCAGACAGTACAGCGGCGGCAGCTTGGTCAAGTCAACACACCCTCCCTAAGGGAGGGTCAGAATATCTCCACCAACCGAACCCTCCCTACTAGTATGGAGGGTCCCATCTGTCTTGTCTTGTCCCCTTTGTTTCTTTTGTCTTTTCTAGTATGGTCCTATCTGTTTTGGTATTATTTACCTTTTGAGTACGTGGTAGATAATTCTAGTAGGGTCGAAGCATTTAATTCGAAATAAAAGTAGTGAAATAAGGTCAATACATTTAATTCGAAATAAAAGTAAATATTATTTAACTACTTTTTGTTTTGTGGTACCAAAACATTTAATTCTCATGGGTTAGAAAAAGTAAATAATAAAAAAATACATTGTCATAACAAAGTTGTAAAAGTTATAAAATATAATAAATTTAATTTCGAAATAAAAAAAAAATATTTTTCTAAAAAAATTAAAAAAAAATATTTTTCTAAAAAAAATTATTTCAGAAAAAATAAATGGAAAAAAAAATAATTTCGAAATAAAAAAAAAATTTCTAAAAAAAAATTTATTTTTCTAAAAAAATTTATTTTTCTAAAAAAAGTTTATTTTTCTAAAAAAAATATTTTTCTAAAAAAATTTAATTTCGAAATAAAAAAAATTATTTTTCTAAAAAAAGTTTATTTTTCTAAAAAAAATACATGTAGTAGGTGTTGTTTTTAAATAATGTGTTAATGTTCTTGTTTAATTGAATAATAACAGTTGTTGTTTAATGTGTTAATTAAATAGAAACACGTAAGACGAATACATTGTAGTTGTTTAATGTGTTAACATTAACGTGTAAAAAAAACATTACCAAAAAAAATAAACATTACACTCAACATAAACATTACAAAAAAACATTACACTCAAAATAAACATGAAAAAAAATAACATACAAAATAAACATTAAGAGAAAAAAAAAAAAAAAAAAAAAAAAAAAAAAAAAGTACAAAACCGGTACAAGACAAAAGTACACACAAAAAAATAAAAAAAATAAAGCTAAAGTACAAAAAGTACAAAAAAAAAATAAAAAAAAATAAATAAAATGTACAAATTGTACCTCCCTACTAGGTAGGGAGGGTTAGTATATCACTAATAGGGAGGGTCAGTATATCACGAGCCATCTGAAAAGTGGTCCGTGGTATAAATTATTTCTAGGTGCTGTAATATTTTAAGGTCATTTTTTTTTGAAGCAGCAAAATTTTTATTGATCACAAAAATCCTTTAGCGAGAAGCTATATGGATACAACTAAAAAGAAAAAACAAGCACCAGCGACCCACTTAACAGAAAGCACGATTAGGGACGCAAGAGATAAATGGATTCGCAACCCACTCGTCCCAGTTAAGGTTCACTTTTCCACGACTTGATATCCAACAAAATGAGTGTCTTTGGACCTCACAAAAACACCATTCAGTGGTATGATCGATGCCTGAAAATATCTTTCGGTTCTTTGCATTCCAAATAACCCATGCAGCAGTAAAAATAACGGCTTCAAAGCACTTGAGTTGAAATGGGTGAAACATCTTCTTTTTGTGATCACTCAAATCACTAACGAAACTTAGGAGAGCATGAATATTAATCTCAACCGGCATCTGAAAATTCCACCATAAGTAAAAATTTTCCCACATAATTTTTACTCAAGCACATGCTAACAACGAGTGCTCTAAATCTTCACAAAATGGGCAAAGCAATGAGTCCAGGTCTATGTTTCTTTTATCTAAATTTAGACGGGTAGGAAGTCTATCTTTTTCAGCTCTCCATATGAATACACACACTTTTTTAGGAACAAGGGAAGACCATTTTGTTTCCGAAGATGTAGGAAGAATTTTTTTGTCAAAAGCAGCTCGAAGAGATTTGACAGAGTAAACACCTGAAGATTCCATGGACCACCTCCAACCATCCCTATCATCATTAGTCAGATAAGTATTCCCCACGATGCTCAGCAAACTGGATAATTCTTCTTGCTCCCTTCCACTTCTAATTTGTCTTCTCCAAGCCCATTTCCATTCCATCACGTCATCCGAAATTGAACACCTCTCTTTAAGTTTACAAAGTTTGTCCGTTTCCAACTCGAATAATCTCGGGAACATATGAGAAAGGCAGCTAGAACCAAGCCAAACATCATCCCAAAAACATATAGACTCACCGTTACCCACCCGCCTCTGAAATGATGAGATTAAGGGTATGCCTAGATCAGTCGCCTCTCGCCCTACTTTTGATATGCTAGGCCACACTCCTTTAAATTGAGGCATGTACCTGAGATCTTTTGTACCTCCAAGGTTCCCATGGATATCATTGATCACAGATGCCCAAAGAGAGTCCTTGTCAACACGAACTCTCCACCACCACTTGGCTAGAAGAGCAAGGTTATAGGCTTTCAGGCTACCAAATCCGAGCCCACCACTCTTGATTTTAGCCATTGATTGATTCCACGTAACCCAATGAATTTTTTTGTTTTCACTGTCACCACCCCAAAGGAATCTACATCTAATACTTTCTAACATCTTAAGAACAGTAGACGGAGCTTTATATAAAGAGAAGAAGTATAATGGTAAGTGTGAAAGGACGGACTTTATAAGTGTAACTCTCCCACCAATCGACATGCTTTTTGCTTTCCAGTCCGAAAGTCTATTATGAAACTTCTGAATGACTGGATTCCAACTTTCTACATTTCTCATAGAAGAACTGATGTGTTTTTTTAGGTCTATAAAAATCTACCAAGTTTTAAATTTATTTATTGCCGAACTAACCTATAGACTCTAAACACTCACGAGCAGTGTACCCGATCAATGTGTATAGTTTTTAGGTAAGCAAGGGTCGTTCACTAGGAGCGAAGCTAAAGTGATCTAAAGGTATTCTAATTACTAAACTAACTAACCTAGAAAGCAAGTAAATATTTTTGGGGTTTTAGCCTGAGAGGCTATCACGATTTTGTGTGTTTAATTAAACTAAATACGAGAAAATAAATATTAAACTAATTAAAAGCAAATTAAAGATAGATGAAGATAGATAGGAAGAACGGGTTAGCCATGTCTAATCCATTTTATAGTTATACATGCTTATGTCTACTTGTTTTAATTCATTCAATTGTTTTGTCGCCAATCCGATTATTAATCATGTCACGATTAAATAACCTACCATCGTGGTGGGAAAGAGGACATGATCATAGTGACTCGTCTAGCATCAATACTAACTTATTGCTTTAAACCATCTAACCTAGTTCGGTATTACACGCTACTAGTCCTATTAGGTTGTAGACACGTTCCGTTTATGCCAAAAAATGATTCCTAATAGAGATTCAGGTTAGCACGCAAATAACTCAACCTAAGCAACCACAATTACAGGTAGTTAAGTCACATCAATTAAAGTTATAAGGATCATAACCTAGTTACATAGACTTCTACTAGTTATAAGCAATAAACGAGTTTTTATCGACAAGCACCCAATCCAATAACAAAGCAAACACATCGACAAAATCATAAAAACTAATAAAACTTCATAAGCATGGCTAACACCTAAGGGTGTTAGCCCATAATCTCAGCAACAATACACAATGTTTGAATCATAGCATAAAAGATAGAAATCATAATGAAAACTACACGCTAACCGAATGATTAAACAAAGTAAATTGGCTTGAGATGTTCTTCTTGGATGGAATGGATCTTCAATATAGTCTTCTGCTGTTTTGGGACGTTTACAGACGCCTGGGAATGATCCCGAGGGTCCCCAATGATGCCCTAATTCGTTAATGAGTTCGGTATTTATAGATTCTGAAATCTGGGTCGATACGGCGCATCTAGAGAGTTAGATGCGCCGCATCTATAAGTAAACATAGCCTCCAAGTCTGAAACTGACCCGATATGGCGCATCTATAAATCTTATATGGAGCATCTCCCAATACGGCGCATCTAAAGACCTGATGCGCCGCATCTCCTTCAGATACATGTAGATCTCCTTTTTCTCTTTCCGTGGCCGCTTGAATCAACTAAAACGGAGTCCGGATGAAGATTTTATGGCCAAAATACGAAAGCATCTTCAAGTGTCGACTTGTAATCTTGACTTCTTCATTAAGCTTCTAATCTCCACTTGATTTCTTGGTAAGGATTGTGTATGGCCGATACGGCGCATCGGATTGGTCCGATGCGGCGTATCTGGAGTAGAACAAGTTGGTTCTTCTTCGTTGACCAAAGTTTCATATGCGACGCATGATAAAATCAGATGCGGCGCATGCTTCAAAGTCAGGCAATGGTCTTTAATCTCTTCAGTTCAGCAGACTTTTCCAATCTTGATCATTTTGCTCCATTTTATGTCCATAATAGCTAACTTTCACCAAATGCTTGTTTATAACTGAGAATTACAAAAGTAAGCGATTAAGTATCAATTCCCATATAAAATAATACAAAAACAAGCAATATACATAGCATACATGATGCTAATAGAATGTACTTATTTGATGTCATCAAATATCCCCCACTTGAACTTTACTTGTCCTCAAGTAAACCTTAGATTAAACTTATGAAAATGTATCCTAAATAGGATGTATTTTTACAATTAAGCATTTATTCGTTTTATCATAATTGCACAACCAAACACTTAACGAATTAGAAATAAAATAAAATATTTCGATAAAAGCAAATCTAATCGTTTAACTGTCCAGTCGTGACGAATATTCTATCATAAGCTTGGCAAGTATACACATCTCCCCCACTAAAGCTAAGGAGTAACAAGTCTAAAGCGGTAAAAAGGGTTTGTTGGTTAAGGGTTAATCATTCTTCTTAATCTCTATCGATCTCAAATTCCAGAAAAGGCGACAAAATCACAAATACATGATCGATAGAGACCAAGTAATCTTCACCAATAATATTATATCAAAAAGGGCGACAAAATCATAAATACATAGCCGAATCCACGACTACGATACTTAAGATTGCTCAAATCCCTAATCTCAATAAATCAAAGGTTTGGATGAAGAATGATATAGGGTATGGATAATATTTGGGATATAAATTGGTGTAAAATGAAAAATAAACAAAACAGATAAATTAAAATCCTAAGTGTGGTTAATTACTATCCCAACCATCCCATGAATAAGACTCATATCATTGAATAACTCACGCTTTAACACTTGAAACACACGCTTTAGGTAGACACGAATTATACTCAACAAGATCTCAATCAAAGAATAACCTTAGTTGGCGTTCCCATAACGGCCAACTCCCATTCAATCCATAAATATAGTACAACAACAATAATGATAACTTTACATAACTTTACAATGTTGGTAAAAACAAACTTCCAACTTCTTCTTTCTTTTTCTTTTCTCATTTTTTTCGATTTTTTTTTTTTTTTTTTTTTTTTTTTTTCAAACTACTAACATAAACATAGATGTGTAAAATTTCACCACATCACTAAAACGATAACTCTGGATAATTTTTCCATACTTTTCATGACTTCAGAAATAACGGTAATAGTGAAAGTAGTAAACACACGAAAAACAAGACTCAAAATATACAATATCTACTTTCACTTCAATTGCATTTTGCAATTTCCTGACCTAACCATAGATAATGAATTACGCACGCGAACACAGTTAATTGTATGGAAACACACTTTGCCTAAAGTAACTAACCAGTAACCACGGACTTTAATCTACAGGGTAGGCTAAGGTGTAAGTGTGTAACGAAACATTTTAAACATTGGTGTAAGAAACGAAAGGAATGGCTCTGAGGGTTTTTCTAGGGGTATCTTACTCTAAAAATGAGAGTAAACAAAGGGTTTATACGAGGGTTAACTAACCAGTGTAGTTAGTTAATAACACATAACATATATAGGCTTTTTGGGTGTAATCCTAGAAATTTACCTTGTTAGACAAGTCACTCCAATTAAATCAATAATACTCATTATGGTGGTCTCGAATAGTATACAAGTCAAGTTCTAAAGTTTACAAGTCACCGGCACACTCATAGATTTGTGAATTTTGATAAGTTCACAATTTTTGGAAATAAAATTATGTGTGCAGCTATGCAACTTAGATTAAACAAAAACATGCTAAAAAAAATTAAATTTTGATAATTAAGCATAGATTAAAGCATATTTTTGAAAATTTAGGACAAGTAACGTTCTAATTCTCCATCCCCCCACTTAAGTTAAACAACGTCCTCGTTGTTTGTATTTAAAATTAAAAACAAGAGATAGAAAGAATTAAAACGGAGAACTCCCCTGAGATTTGCTCGGTATGATCTTCCAATGTAAACGTGCGAGCGTATATAATGCGGGAGTCCATCAACCTCTTCAATTGTCCAGACCTGTAAAAATATAGAGACCACAGAAAAAGAATCTCGAGAGCATCTCGTTAATCATTGGTTAGGAAAATAAAACTACGGGAAATTACAGGCCAGAGTGTCGATGCGCCGTATCCATGGAATATTGGATACGCCGCATCAACTTCCTGTAACTAATACGCCGCATCCACTAAAAGTGCATGCACAGTATTGACCAACTGACAGAAATACGAAAATAAAAATAAACTAAAAACAAAATAAAAGACAAGCATGGGTTGCCTCCCAAGAAGCGCTTGTTTTTGTTAGAGTCATGAGCCTGACTCCACCCTTATTTACTAGGCAATAGGGTGTTTTTCCCCCCACTTGCGGTCAAGTGCGGGTGATAGTAGCAATAAGCACCATAACGGTGTAAATTTGCTACTAGAGATGGATAGAATATGTAAAGATAATACCTTGGAAATATGTGTACTTCGTTCATTACCTTACCCGGTTTGGTTGTTAAATTGGATGACATGAACATTACATGTGAGAGAGTAGTATGTTGAGGATCAATGAATCTCCCTTCTTCTTCGTTTGTTCTATTGGTAGTAAGGCGTCCCTTGACTTCCATAAAAGATGAGAAAGGGTCTTTGGCGAGTAAAAGTTCGGGTTCCTCTATATCCTTCATAGGATTGAAATCATCCTCTTCAATCATGGTCGTGTCCATCAGCTCATCCTTGAATTCTTTCCCGAGCTCCACCATAAATGGGTTGATAACAGGTGCTTTATATTCAACATTAGTTGGTGTAGTAAATTCCACCTCATCATTCTTTCGTTTTGCAACCTGTTTAGGAAAACTAGCAAGATTATTAGTAACGGGATTAATAATATTAAATAAATTAGTACCACTTTTTGTTGTAAGTGACTCCAATTCATCTTGTGAGTCTCCATCTTCAACTAGTGGTCTTGCAATTTCATCTTTATCCCGAATAGCCGCCTCAAATAAGTCATCCCACATTTCTTCAAAATCCTTTGTGGGGTCATAATTTGGCTCATTTGTTCCACGCATGAATATTTCATTTTGTTGTGGCAATTGCGGTATGGCATCGTACACAATACAATCAAAACTTTCAATATGAGAATACTCATTATCTTCATCCGATGGAATATCATCATGGTGTTTTTGATATGATGAGAATATATTTTCCAACTCGGGTGAAAAATCACAAGTAATAGCACCATACACCATTGTTCCACATTCATCTTCATTTTCATCATAAGCACTTTCGGATGAATAAGCTTCTTTGTAAACAATTTCCGGATTTTCATTCAAATTAAACACTTGTGACTCTTCTTCATCTTGGGCAACTTCCTGAGAAATAACATCATCAATAACTATTGCCGGAAACCTAATTGCACCAAAATCGTATGATTCTTCTTCATCATCATCATTGGATAAAGTCCAAGTGTTTCGAAATGGCAATTTGTTTCTTTCTTTCCCTGATTTTTCCTCCTTTGATAATAAGTACTCTTCCATCGTGGGTTCTTTATCATTGATGACTTGTGCACCATATCTTGCTCTTTCCCAATCGTAAACCTTTTTATTGCACAAGGATCTTTCTTTGTTAAGCCTAAGATATTCTTCCATAGTTATGTCCGGATTTTCCATCATCATTATTACCTGAAAGATAAACAACCAAGAACAGCAGTAACCGAAACAAAAACAATAAAAACTAAAACGAAAAATAAAAATTAAATAAACAAAAATAAAGAAAAACGATAAAAAAAAAATTGGTCACAGAACGTCAATACGCCGTATACAATTGACCTGTATACGCCGTATTGATATAAGACAGATACGCCGCATCCACAGACAAGGATACGCCGTATTGCCTTTCTGAGACAGAAACACAGAAACAAATAAAACTAACTAAACTAAAATACCAATAAATCAAATTAAAACAATCACTCCCCGGCAGCGGCGCCAAAAACTTGATGTGTTTTTTATAGTCTATAATTTTTAACCAAGTTTTAAATTTATAATTGCCGAACTAACCTATAGACTAAAACACTAACGAGCAGTGTACCCGATCAATGTGTATAGTTTTTAGGTAAGCAAGGGTCGTTCACTAGGAGCGAAGCTAAAATGATCTAAAGGTATTTGTACTCATCTAAACTAACTAAACTATCCTAACCTAGAAAGCAATTTAAAGTTTAAGGGGGGTTTAGTCTGAAAGACTAGCACAAGTTTTGTTTTGTTTAATTAACCTAAATGCGAGAAAATAAATAACTAAACTAAATTAAAGTAAAGGTGAATTCAATGATAGAAGAACATGCTAGCCAAGTCTAATCCATCTTCTAGTTATATATGTGCTAATGTCTACTTGTTTTACTTCATTCAAAAGTAAAGGCGAAGATCCAATTACTAAACCCTGTCACGATTTAATAACTTGCTATACGGAGCGGGAAATTGGCCAAGATCATAGTGACCTATCTAGCATCAATACTAACTTATTGCATAATCACCATCTAACCTAGTTTGGCATTATGCGCTACTAGTCCTAATAGTGGCATAAGGCACGGTTCCGATGTGTTCCATCTAAGCCCGTCTATATAGGATTCGGATTACTACACTTATGATTCAATTAAAGTAACCACAGTTTCAGATAGTTAAATTACACCAATTAAACCAATAAGATCATAATCTAGTTACATAGACTTCTACTAGTGATAAGCAATAAACGAGTTTTTAACGATAAGCACCCAATCCAATAACAAAGCAAACACGTAATCAAGAACACAAATAAACTAAATAGACTTCATAAACTTGGCTAACACCTAAAGGTGTTAGCCCATAATCTCAGTAACAATACACAATGTTTGAATCATAGCATAAAAGATAGAAATCATTATGAAAACTACACGCTAACCGAATGATTAAACAAAGTAAATTGGCTTGAGATGTTCTTCGTGGATGGAATGGATCTTCAATATAGTCTTCTGCTGTTTTGGGACGTTTACAGACGCCTGGGAATGATCCCGAGGGTCCCCAATGATGCCCTAATTCGTTAATGAGTTCGGTATTTATAGATTCTGAAATCTGGGTCGATACGGCGCATCTAGAGAGTTAGATGCGCCACATCTATAAGTAAACGTAGCCTCCAAGTCTGAAACTGACCCGATATGGCAAATCTATAAATCTGATATGGAGCATCTCCGAATACGGCCCATCTAAAGACCTGATGCACCGTATCTCCTTCAGATACAGGTAGATCTCCTTTTTCTCTTTCCGTGGCCGCTTGAATCAACTAAAACGGAGTCCGGATGAAGATTTTATGGCCAAAATACGAAAGCATCTTCAAGTGTCGACTTGTAATCTTGACTTCTTCATTAAGCTTCTAATCTCCACTTGATTTCTTGGAAAGGATTGTGTATGGCCGATACGGCGCATCGGATTGGTCCGATGCGGCGTATCTGGAGTAGAACAAGTTGGTTCTTCTTCGTTGACCAAAGTTTCATATGCGACGCATGATAAAATCAGATGCGGCGCATGATTCAAAGTCAGGCAATGGTCTTTAATCTCTAAGTCTTTATGTACGACGTATCTATCAAGAATGATACGGCGCATCTTCCTTCAGTTCAGTAGACTTTTCCAACTTGATTCATTTTGCTCCAATTTCCGTCCGAAATCATTAACATTCACCTAATGCTTGTTTATAACTGAGAATTACAAAAGTAAACGATTAAGTATCAATTCTCATAAAAAGTGATATAAAACAAGTCAATACTATAGGATAAATGATGCTAATAATATGTCGTTATTTGATGTCATCAAATATCCCCCCACTTGAACTTTACTTGTCCTCAAGTAAACCTTAGATTAAAACTTATGAAAATGTATCCTGAATAGGATATATTTTTACAATTAAGCATTTATTCGTTTTATCATAATTGCACAACCAAACACTTAACGAATTAGAAACAAAATAAAATATTTCGATAAAAGCAAATCTAATCGTTTAACTGTCTAGTCGTGACGAATATTCTATCATAAGCTTGGCAAGTATACGCATCTCCCCCACTAAAGCCAAGGAATAACAAGTCTAAAGCGGTAAAAAGGGTTTGTTGGTTAAGGGTTAATCATCCTTTTTAATCTCTATCGATCTCATATTCCAGAAAAGGCGACAAAATTAAGAATACATGATCGAATCCACGAACACGATACTTGCAATTGCTTAAATCCTTAACTCGAATATGCTAAAGATAGGACCAAGTAATCTTTACCAATAATATTATATCAAAAAGGGCGACAAAATCATAAATACATAGCCGAATCCACGACTACGATACTTAAGATTGCTCAAATCCCTAATCTCAATAAATCAAAGGTTTGGATAAAGAATGATATAGGGTATGGATAATATTTGGGATACAGATTGGTGTAAAATGAAAAATAAACAAAACAGATAAATTAAAATCCTAAGTGTGGTAAATTACTATCCCAACCATCCCATGAATAAGACTTATATCATTGAATAACTCACGCTTTAACACTTGAAACACACGCTTTAGGTAGACACGAATTATACTCAACAAGATCTCAATCAAAGAATAAACCTTAGTTGGCATTCCCATAACGGCCAACTCCCATTCAATCCATAAATATAATATATAACAAGTAGTGGTAATATCGACCACTTAATACAAAACTTTACATAAGTTGGTTAAAACAAACATCCAACTTTTTCTTTCTTTTTTCTTTTTTCATTTTTTCGATTTTTTTTATTTTTTATTTATTATTATTATTATTATTTTTTTTTACACTACAAACATAAACATAGATGTGTAAAATTTCACCACATCACTATAACGATAACTCTGGATAATTTTTCCATACTTTTCATGACTTCAGAAATAACGGTAATAGTGAAAGTAGTAAACACACGAAAAACAAGACTCAAAATATACAATATCTACTTTCACTCCAATTGCATTGTGAAATTTCCCGACCTTAACCATAGATAATGAATTACGCACGCGAACACAGTTAATTGTAAGGAAACACACTTTGCCTAAAGCAACTAACCACGGATTTTAATCTACAGGGTAGGCTAAGGTGTAAGGGTGTAACGATACATTATAACAAAGATGTAAGAAACGAAAGGAATGGCTCTGAGGGTTTTTCTAGGGGTATTTTACTCTAAAAGTGAGAGTAAACAAAGGGTTTATACGGGGGTTAACTAACCAGTGTAGTTAGTTAATAACACATAACATATATAGGCTTTTTGGGTGTAATCCTAGAAATTTACCAAGTTAGACATGTCACTCCAATTATATCAATAATACTCATTATGGTGGTCTCGAATAGTATACAAGCCAAGTTCTAAAGTTTACAAGTCACCGGCACACTCATAGATTTGTGAATTTTGATAAGTTCACAATTTTTGAAAATAAAATTATGTGTGCAGCTATGCAACTTAGATTAAACAAAAACATGCTAAAAAAAATAAATTTTGATAATTAAGCATAGATTAAAGCATATTTTTGAAAATTTAGGACAAGTAACGTTCTAATTCTCCATCCCCCCACTTAAGTTAAACAACGTCCTCGTTGTTTGTATTTAAAATTAAAAACAAGAGATAGAAAGAATTAGAACGGAGAACTCCCCTGAGATTTGCTCGGTATGATCTTCCAATGTAAACGTGCGAGCGTATATAATGCGGGAGTCCATCAACCTCTTCAATTGTCCAGACCTGTAAAAATATAGAGACCACAGAAAAAGAATCTCGAGAGCATCTCGTTAATCATTGGTTAGGAAAATAAAAATACAAACTAGAATTGGATAACTGTTCCGAAGGGTCGATACGCCGTATCCATTGGCAGAGGATACGCCGTATTGAAACTTAAATAGCAGGTTCCAAATACGAGTCAAAATATCGAATACGCCGTATCTTTAAACCTGAATACGTTGTATCGATATATTTGACGACAAAGTTTTTAATACGAAAAATAAAGACCAAAGTATTCCAGGAACGGTCGATACGTCGTATCCATTAAAGTTGGATACGCCGTATCAAGGCCCTGGGATACTTTGGTCTTTATTTTTCGTATTAAAAACATTGTCGTCAAATATATCGACCCAGATCAAAAACTTGATGTGTTTTTTTAGGTCTATAAAAATCTACCAAGTTTTAAATTTATTTATTGCCGAACTAACCTATAGACTCTAAACACTCACGAGCAGTGTACCCGATCAATGTGTATAGTTTTTAGGTAAGCAAGGGTCGTTCACTAGGAGCGAAGCTAAAGTGATCTAAAGGTATTCTAATTACTAAACTAACTAACCTAGAAAGCAAGTAAATATTTTTGGGGTTTTAGCCTGAGAGGCTATCACGATTTTGTGTGTTTAATTAAACTAAATACGAGAAAATAAATATTAAACTAATTAAAAGCAAATTAAAGATAGATGAAGATAGATAGGAAGAACGGGTTAGCCATGTCTAATCTATTTTATAGTTATACATGCTTATGTCTACTTGTTTTAATTCATTCAATTGTTTTGTCGCCAATCCGATTATTAATCCTGTCACGATTAAATAACCTACCATCGTGGTGGGAAAGAGGACATGATCATTGTGACTCGTCTAGCATCAATACTAACTTATTGCTTTAAACCATCTAACCTAGTTCGGTATTACACGCTACTAGTCCTATTAGGTTGTAGACACGTTCCGTTTATGCCAAACAATGATTCCAAATAGAGATTCGGGTTAACACGCAAATAACTCAACCTAAGCAACCACAATTACAGGTAGTTAAGTCACATCAATTAAAGTTATAAGGATCATAACCTAGTTACATAGACTTCTACTAGTTATAAGTAATAAACGAGTTTTTATCGACAAGCACCCAATCCAATAACAAAGCAAACACATCGACAAAATCATAAAAACTAATAAAACTTCATAAGCATGGCTAACACCTAAGGGTGTTAGCCCATAATCTCAGCAACAATACACAATGTTTGAATCATAGCATAAAAGATAGAAATCATAATGAAAACTACACGCTAACCAAATGATTAAACAAAGTAAATTGGCTTGAGATGTTCTTCTTGGATGGAATGGATCTTCAATATAGTCTTCTGCTGTTTTGGGACGTTTACAGACGCCTGGGAATGATCCCGAGGGTCCCCAATGATTCCCTAATTTGTTAATGAGTTCGGTATTTATAGATTCTGAAATCTGGGTCGATACGGCGCATCTAGAGAGTTAGATGCGCCGCATCTATAAGTAAACGTAGCCTCCAAGTCTGAAACTGACCCGATATGGCGCATCTATAAATCTGATATGGAGCATCTCCCAATACGGCGCATCTAAAGACCTGATGCGCCGCATCTCTTTCAGATACAGGTAGATCTCCTTTTTCTCTTTCCGTGGCCGCTTGAATCAACTAAAACGGAGTCCGGATGAAGATTTTATGGCCAAAATACGAAAGCATCTTCAAGTGTCGACTTGTAATCTTGACTTCTTCATTAAGCTTCTAATCTCCACTTGATTTCTTGGTAAGGATTGTGTATGGCCGATACGGCGCATCGGATTGGTCCGATGCGGCGTATCTGGAGTAGAACAAGTTGGTTCTTCTTCGTTGACCAAAGTTTCATATGCGACGCATGATAAAATCAGATGCGGCGCATGCTTCAAAGTCAGGCAATGGTCTTTAATCTCTTCAATTTAGCAGACTTTTCCAATCTTGATCATTTTGCTCCATTTTATGTCCATAATAGCTAACTTTCACCAAATGCTTGTTTATAACTGAGAATTACAAAAGTAGGCGATTAAGTATCAATTCCCATATAAAATAATACAAAAACAAGCAATATACATAGGATACATGATGCTAATAAAATGTTCTTATTTGATGTCATCAAATATCCCCCCACTTGAACTTTACTTGTCCTCAAGTAAACCTTAGATTAAACTTATGAAAATGTATCCTAAATAGGATGTATTTTTATAATTAAGCACTTATTCGTTTTATCATAATTGCACAACCAAACACTTAACGAATTAGAAACAAAATAAAATATTTCGATAAAAGCAAATCTAATCGTTTAACTGTCCAGTCGTTACGAATATTCTATCATAAGCTTGGCAAGTATACGCATCTCCTCCACTAAAGCCAAGGAATAACAAGTCTAAAGCGGTAAAAAGGGTTTGTTGGTTAAGGGTTAATCATTCTCCTTAATCTCTATCGATCTCAAATTCCAGAAAAGGCGACAAAATCACAAATACATGATCGAATCCACGAACACGATACTTGCAATTGCTCAAATCCTTAACTCGAATAGGCTAAAGATAGGACCAAGTAATCTTCACCAATAATATTATATCAAAAAGGGCGACAAAATCATAAATACATAGTCGAATCCACGACTACGATACTTAAGATTGCTCAAATCCCTAATCTCAATAAATCAAAGGTTTGGATGAAGAATGATATAGGGTATGGATAATATTTGGGATATAAATTGGTGTAAAATGAAAAATAAACAAAACAAATAGATTAAAATCCTAAGTGTGGTAAATTACTTTCCCAACCATCCCATGAATAAGACTCATATCATTGTGATGAGGCGAAAAGTGTACCGCTTTTAAGGGGTCATTTAAGCCCTAAATCGTATTTATTTGATCAAATATCGCCCTAAATCGTTCCTTTTGTCATTTTAGGTACTTTTGAGGAGAAATCTGGAAAAGGAGGCATTTTGGACGTTTTTGGAGCATAAAAGTGAAGAAAACGACAAAGTCTCAAAAATCGGCTAAAAGTTACTCTTGACGGCGTCACAATTAACTCTGGACGGTGTCATGCTTTGGCAAGAAAAAGTGGACGTGAAATTTACTCATGATAGGCCAGTGAAAATAGCATGTGAATTCTGACGGCGTCACGCTTTAACTTGATCAAGGGCGTCACGGCTTAAATCAAAAGGGGACGGCGTCACGTTCACGAGCTGACGGCGTCAAGCCTTGATAAGCCAGAATGGATTTTTGAAGAGCTAAAGAGGGACGGCGTCAAGAAGGTCATCCGGGAACCCTAGAAGCGGCGAGGTGACGGCGTCACACTCCATAAGGTGACGCCGTCAGATGCAAAAGTCTATATATAGTTTTCTAATTTTTTGTCATTAGAGAGAGCTTAGTGTGTGGAATTTTGGGAGAAAACCCTAAGACGATTTTAGCTTCTTTTTCAAGGCTTTTTGCCTTGAGATCTTCCATGTTACATTGAAGATAAGTTATCAATTAATCATTCAATATGTCTATGTGTTGTTTGATTTTATCTTATTCTTGTCTTTTGATTAACATGTTAGGCTAAATTTATCTTGTGTTTGCTTAGATCTAATGAAACCTAGCTATTGATTATTGGTTATTAGTGTGTTGTTAGTTGTATTGGATGATTGTTTATCTATGTTAGGCTTAAGAAAACTGGCTAACTTCATATTCGGTAACTTGCTTGAACGTCTTAAGAAACATGAACCAAATGCGTACTAAAGGTTTTTATGGTTGTATTTAATGCACAAGCGAATTCTAGTGATCCCATGTTAGGAGCTTCCTAGCCGGCTCGACATAGGAGTGAAGTAGGAGCTTGTAGAGTTGGGGAAGTAAGTACGCCACCCCACGATTGGTATTAAGGAATACACCCGTCATCCACGCGACTAATACACACTAATTAACCGGTAAAAGATAGTTAGGGAGTAAGGAAATCTAAGTAAACACATTTCTCTACACATAAGTTTCTCACCACATTTTCATTTTTGTTATTTTATTTTATTTGCATCCGTAGTAATTTTGGGTTAGTTGACTAGCAACTAATTCCGCCCACTCTTTCAAAACCGAGATTTTACTTGCTTTCATAAAAATTATAAAAACATAAAAAGAATCTTCCTCAACCCTTAGACCTAATTAGAGTAGTCTTTCACACCTAACGAACACTATTCCCTGTGGAGAACGATCAATCCCCCGTACTTACCACTACACTATACTACATCGGTCAGGTACACTGCCTGGTGGGGTTGTAAGCCTCTTGAGATCCCTCGAGAGGTAAAACCTGTTGTAAGGTTGCAAAACCCACGCATCAAGTTTTTGGCGCCGCTGCCGGGGAATAGTTATTGTTTAGGTTGAATTTTTATTTCTATTAGGTCTACTCACTAGATTCCTTTCTAGTGAGATTTTTATTTTCTAGATATTCTTTAGTCTATCTATTTTCTTTGTGCTTTTGTTCGTAACAAATTTTCATTGACCATTCAGTTTGCCATTATGGAAAACGCGAATCCACCCCTTACACCTGGCGAAGTGGCTTTGTTGCGTAGCCAACTTGAGAATGAGATTGGTGAGCTCAGGGAGCTCAGTAGAATGATTGATATAGAGCTTGATTATGCCTTGAACAACTTAGGGACCGCCATATACTCAGATAATTACTTAGAACGTAATAATCTTACGGTTGATAAGTTGATTGAGAAAATTGAGGAAGTGAAGGTAGATCCTAGGTTGGATGATTATTTCAATGAATACCCCACTAAGGAGGAGATTGCTTACTATAACAACCTAGTTGATAACCCTCGACCACCTTTTGTTAGAATTGACCCAAAGATTAAGAGGGGTGATCCCGGGAATGTGAAGATACCATGTATGATTGGGTACCAATACGTTGAGCATGCTTACATTGACTGTGAATCCCCAATCAACGTTATGTCCTCAGGCCTTTATAGCCAAATCATAAACACACCACTTGAGCCTAGGATGGACCCCAAGTGTCCAGGCGGAGTTTGCAACTTCGTTGGAAGGATTAAGGATATAAATATCCTTGTTGGGAACTTTACCTTTGTCACCAACTTCATGATCTTAGAAGATTTGGCAAGTGTTGTGGACTGCCGCCTATCTCGCGTAGTGTTAGGTAAGCCATTTATTGAAGCATCCAATTTAAGGTATGATCGTTTGAAAGGCACGGTTCAGTTTTCTAATCACATAGATAGGATCACATATAGGATGCCTTATCGGGTTGATGAATTTCGTTTTGTGCCTCGGTTTGACATGGACAACATTGGTGCGATTGAGGACATCAATGAAGAGGATAAAGAAAAAGGCATGGACTATGTTTGGAATAAGAGAAGCCTTTATTATAAAGATTGCTTAAACCTTGGACCTAAATACAAAATTGATATGGAGGTTGTTAGGATGATTAGAGGGGCAATTGAGAAGCAAAACGGAAAAACGTAGACCCCGTGACTTTGAGTCTAGCTACAAGACTCGTTAATAAAGAAAAGCGCTTCTTGGGAGGCAACCCAAGCTTTATTTGTTTTATTTGCTTTGTGTGTTTATTTATTTGTTTGTTTGATTTTATTTTCCGTATGTATGTTTAATTTTTATCATTATTGATTCATGTTCAAAACTAATTTGTGAAAATGCTTTATTTTGTTTTTAACTTCGTCTTAACTACATATAAAGGTATTTTGCAAAAGTTAAGTGTAAGGGAAATCTAAATCGGTTTATTAGAACACAAATTAACATGAATCGTAATAATAATAAATTAACATACATATTAGTGTTTGTTTGAGTCAAATGCTTGTATCGAGTCATAATGATGTTTTGCAGGATTTCCAGGAAGTAAGGTAAAGGTTTTTCCAGAAATTTTCCGGAAACTTAAAATGAAAATTTTTGTCAGGTCATTTCTGACGGCGTCAAGGTTTATAACCTGACGGCGTCAGATTTAATTTTCAGAAATTTTTGAAAGTTTTGTTTTCATAAAAAGTTTTTATTAAAATCTCCAACTTATAATCTCCAGGAATCTGCAAAGTTATCATTCCACAAGCATTATATCCTTATATATAGATTTTATCCCGCCGATGTTATGCAGGTTTTCGTGTTTGTTTTCTCAGGTTTAACAGGTTATTTTGGACAAGGAGATGTTTTTGGATCAAGCTTGTGGCGATGCATTAGTCATGGAGCTTCTACATTACTTTGGAGGAAGATTTAACTGTGTAATTTCATTATCCACCGAGCGAATCAGGGGAGTATTTGATTTCATTCTTTTACCTTATTTACTTTTACATCTTGTTATTTGAACATTGGGGACAATGTTCATCTTAAGTGTAAGGGGGGGTAAAAGTACGATTTTAGAGAATGCCATTGCGCTTGATTTTTGTTTGTTTAATAATAGATGTGTAATAAAACTGAGACAAATACCTGTTAGGGTAATTTTAGTGCCAAATTTAAAATTTTTTACAACACTTAGGAGTGAAACTTTGATCTTAATGAGCGTCTCACGGATAGGAGTTATATGACTAGCACAAAAACCGTACCACTAAAAAAAATTTTCACCCCTAAATATGTGAGGTTCGCCCCTAGAATTGGTAGGAAAAGCATTTATGCTATGATGTGTGTACCGGTAGCATTTAGATTCTAGAACTTGCGTTAGGACCATTCCAAGGCCACAAGTGAGACTACATTCGTGTAGTTAGATTTACTACATGATAAGAGGCATTAGGATTAACCCATTGTTTTACACCTGTGTTTTTGTTATAATTACTTTGGCTACATTGGTCAAGTAATTCTCCCACACCCTTTGCGTTGTACTCATTTTTAGTACACGATACCCCTAGTACACCCCTCAGAGCCTATCTTTTCGTTTCAACCTTTAAGCATTTTACTTAAAGGAAGAATTTGTTACACCCCACTTAAATGTACACCCAAATCGCCTTAGCCTACCTTGTATGCACTCATTTTTTGTGCATTATTGTTACAACATTTGTTTAAACCCAAGTTAATTATCTAGTTGATTACATGGTTGCTAAGTCGAGTCATATCCTTGTACATATTGTTTTGGGACGATTGGGACTCATGGGTAAAGTACTAGTGTAATGGAGTAATGGGGAAGAACATCATTTATTACCCCCATATGTGCTAAATATTTTAAAAGTACTCCAAGTTTTTCAATTATCTTAATTCGAGTCATTAGATTAGTATTTGTAAAGTTATGTAAAAGTTCAAGTGTAAGGGGAATGCAATGCCCCTTTGATGTATTATTTTGGATGGTAGGGCAAAAGTGTATGCACAAAAAAAAAAAAAAAAAAAAAAAAAAAAAAAAAATCGAAAAAATCAAGAAAAATACAAAAAAAAAATGAGAAAATGAAAAAGTAGAAAAAACATACGGACTACCATCCCGTTTCATTGTATTTTATTTTATGTTTTTGTTATGTTTTGTTACTTTCTTTCATTAGCTTAAGATTGAGTCTAGTCTTGGCTTAGCAACATTGTATAGTACATGTAATTGATCAAGATCTTTAACTCGCCACCAGTAAAATATCCCGTATCCAACAAAACCGTGTTTTCCTTTTCCCTACACCTAACGTTATAACCCAATTAAAAGCCCTCTTTGATAGTTTATCTTAGGTGCTTACGCCTAGTGGAGGAGGTTTTCGATCCTTTCCCAAGCCTATGGTAATCTATTTGCTATGACAGGTAGTGAGAGATATTATCCGTTTTCATTTATGAGATTTATTTTGATGACACTTGAGAGATGTGAGTATCTAAACACTACTTGTGAGGTGCTAGTATGTAATCTCCGTGCTTATTATGATTGAAGTGGAACGATTATTTGTTGTAATTACTTTTATGTTTGCATTAAATGACCCCTAACTTGTATTTTGATTAGAATAAAAGCGCATTTGCTTGAGGACAAGCAAATCTCAAGTGTAAGGGTATTTGATGAGGCGAAAAGTGTACCGCTTTTAAGGGGTCATTTAAGCACTAAATCGTATTTATTTGATCAAATATCGCCCTAAATCGTTCCTTTTGTCATTTTAGGTACTTTTGAGGAGAAATCTGGAAAAGGAGGCATCTTGGACGTTTTTGGAGCATAAAAGTGAAGAAAACGACAAAGTCTCAAAAATCGGCTAAAAGTTACTCTTGACGGCGTCACAATTAACTCTGGACGGCGTCATGCTTTGGCAAGAAAAAGTGGACGTGACATTTACTCATGATAGGCCAGTGAAAATAGCATGTGAATTCTGACGGCGTCACGCTTTAACTTGATCAAGGGCGTCACGGCTTAAATCAAAAGGGGACGGCGTCACGTTCACGAGCTGACGGCGTCAAGCCTTGATAAGCCATAATGGATTTTTGAAGAGCTAAAGAGGGACGGCGTCAAGAAGGTCATCCGGGAACCCTAGAAGCGGCGAGGTGACGGCGTCACACTCCATAAGGTGACGCCGTCAGATGCAAAAGTCTATATATAGTTTTCTAATTTTTTGTCATTAGAGAGAGCTTAGTGTGTGGAATTTTGGGAGAAAACCCTAAGACGATTTTAGCTTCTTTTTCAAGGCTTTTTGCCTTGAGATCTTCCATGTTACATTGAAGATAAGTTATCAATTAATCATTCAATATGTCTATGTGTTGTTTGATTTTATCTTATTCTTGTCTTTTGATTAACATGTTAGGCTAAATTTATCTTGTGTTTGCTTAGATCTAATGAAACCTAGCTATTGATTATTGGTTATTAGTGTGTTGTTAGTTGTATTGGATGATTGTTTATCTATGTTAGGCTTAAGAAAACTGGCTAACTTCATATTCGGTAACTTGCTTGAACGTCTTAAGAAACATGAACCAAATGCGTACTAAAGGTTTTTATGGTTGTATTTAATGCACAAGCGAATTCTAGTGATCCCATGTTAGGAGCTTCCTAGCCGGCTCGACATAGGAGTGAAGTAGGAGCTTGTAGAGTTGGGGAAGTAAGTACGCCACCCCACGATTGGTATTAAGGAATACACCCGTCATCCACGCGACTAATACACACTAATTAACCGGTAAAAGATAGTTAGGGAGTAAGGAAATCTAAGTAAACACATTTCTCTACACATAAGTTTCTCACCACATTTTCATTTTTGTTATTTTATTTTATTTGCATCCGTAGTAATTTTGGGTTAGTTGACTAGCAACTAATTCCGCCCACTCTTTCAAAACCGAGATTTTACTTGCTTTCATAAAAATTATAAAAACATAAAAAGAATCTTCCTCAACCTTTAGACCTAATTAGAGTAGACCTTCACACCTAACGAACACTATTCCCTGTGGAGAACGATCAATCCCCCGTACTTACCACTACACTATACTACATCGGTCAGGTACACTGCCTGGTGGGGTTGTAAGCCTCTTGAGATCCCTCGAGAGGTAAAACCTGTTGTAAGGTTGCAAAACCCACGCATCACATTGAATAACTCACGCTTTAACACTTGAAACACACGCTTTAGGTAGACACGAATTATACTCAACAAGATCTCAATCCAGCAGACTTTTCCAATCTTGATAATTTTGCTCCATTTTATGTCCATAATAGCTAACTTTCACCAAATACTTGTTTATAACTGAGAATTACAAAAGTAGGCGATTAAGTATCAATTCCCATATAAAATAATACAAAAACATGCAATATACATAGGATACATGATGCTAATAAAATGTACTTATTTGATGTCATCAAGAACCAATCGGTAACCCAAGGTATGTAAAAGGAAGTTTATCTTCCATGAAATTAATTTTTTTGAGCCAAGCGAGAAACTTCTTCAGGATTCACTCCCACAGCCAACAACTTACTTTTAGACAGGTTTATTTTCAGGCCCGAGGCCAAATTGAAGCATCTTAAAATTCTGATTAAATTCAATATGTTAAACTCCGACCACTGTCCAAGGAATAAAGCGTCATCTGCGAATTGTAGGTGAGTGATTGGAGTACTATGGGGACTAACTTGAACTCCTTTGAAGATACCTTTGGACCTAGCTTCAATCAAGGCCACATTTAAAGCTTCCACGGCAATTATAAATAAGAAGGGTGATAAGGGATCTCCCTATCGAACGCCTTTTTTTAAATTTAAACTCATCAGTTGGCGAACCTGATGTGTCGTGCGAGTACAAGTTTTAAATTTATAAAGGTCGAATTACCGAATCTAGAAACAACACATACGAGAAAGTGAACTCGTCCGTTGTAGCAAGATTATGATGGTAAGTCGGGATCGTTCGCAGGAATTTGTGTAGTGAATCGAATTGTAAGCTACTAGAAGTAAATCTCTTAAACAAGCAATGATGTAAATATAATAATTCAAATGATTAAAAACTACACTTGCTTAGATTAATATACTACCCTTGATAAGCATGATTGTGATAACTTTGGATAACATGGTGGTTATGATACTTAGTTTGGTGAACTAATCTATTGTTTCTACAAATTAAACCTTCGTCAAAATTTTAGTTTATAAAAACAAGCATTAAGTTTAACCAATCAATTCAAGATCAATTCAAGGTTCATAAGTTGGCGTACCTTAAACACAAAAATAGTCTTTTGCTTTATCAAATAAGCTTAGGAAATGGTCAATACAAAAGGTAACCGATCATAGAAAAAAGGTCACAATTGATTGCAAACAACTAGTCTTTCGACCTTTAAAGTGGTTTTCAATCAATCCAATTTGATAGACAAAAGCATTCTTATTACAACCACAATTAACTTTC
This sequence comes from Artemisia tridentata subsp. tridentata, assembly GCA_021014915.2. NCBI lineage: Eukaryota > Viridiplantae > Streptophyta > Magnoliopsida > Asterales > Asteraceae > Artemisia > Artemisia tridentata. Next base: position 318,960,028 of record CP139501.1, on the reverse strand, counting down.
TTTGTTTAATCAAGAATAATGGATAAAAACAATCATTCATAGACAAATGATTATAACTAGTTGAATAACAATAGTTCTTTCGACCCTTAAGATTATTAGCAACTAGTTAAACTTGATCAACAAATGTCACTATGAAACTTAATCACAATTGGATCTTAGAATCAACTTGAAATTGAATTAAAACATGTTATCACAATCATACGCAAATCAATAAGTAATACACATCATCTAAGCAAGTGCACAAAGGCACTAGCCACTCATAGCAAACATGAACATAAACTCAGAACTTTGAACATTAAAAACCATAATTGAAAGTCTTACATTGATTGGAAATAGATTACAAATGATAAAGTAATGATACCCAAAGTATTGGTGTTGACTTCTTGATGTTTTGACCTCCAAATGTTGACTTCTTGAACCTCCAAAGCTTCCTGAACTTCTTAGGACGAATTTGGACTTTTGACAGAGTATATTAATGATTGGTATGAGAATTGTTGAAAAGGTGTGTCTAAAACTCTTCACAAATGGTTCTATTTATACTATTCTCAAGCCTAGGGTTATTAATGATTCAACTTGGCCCCCAAGCAGATAGAATAGTCTAGAATGCTCAATAGAAGACTTTGGAATCGTGCACATAAGGATAGGAACCTTAATGATGAAGTTGGGAAATCAGACAACATCCAACCGATCGGTATTATGGCCAACCGATCGGTTGGTCTTCAGAATTAGCCTCCATCCGAATCGGTTGCGGGCAGCCTCCGATCGGATGGAGCACTGCTGTTTTCTCTTTTTGTGAACTTTTGTTGTTTGTCTTGTTCCTTCCTTTTTGGTCCTTGGTTCTTCATCCAAACTTAATCTTTTTATTGTCTTGGAGCTTGTCAACTTGAATACTTGAATCTTCATTTTTTGAATCTTGACAAGAAAATCTTTGCACTATTCATAAATAATTCCTTCTTCCTTATTTTTGCATCTTTTTCTTCCTTTTTCCTGTTTTTGGTTACATATACTTTGCAAACACGCTTTGGTACGATTTAGTAACAAAAGCATATAAATATAACCAAATAACATATATAAAAACACGAATAACACTACTAAAAACATGCACAATTTGAGTGTTATCATATTCCCCCACGCTTAAACTTTGCTTGCCCTCAAGAAAATCTAGAAATAAAAACAATTATCCACATGGTATACAAGTATGATTAGAAAAATGTGATGCAAATCTATCAAGTACAAGTACAAGTTAGATTCATCAATTTAAGCTTTTATGGTTGAAGCATCGAGATGTTTGACAATACCCAAATGATTTTCTTGCTTGATAAACATTACTAAACACCTCACGAAAAGTAAATGAAATATAATTCACTCAAAGCACTCATTTTTATGGTTGTTGGAGTATATAAGAAGAATCACACTCATTTGCTCAGCTATGATTTAAATATTACCAAAAACTTGTACAAGAAACAAAACTACACCGAAATGGCGTGAGCACCAAGTATAGATATCAAAGAGGGCTTTTATTCGGGATTAAAGGCTTCAATGGTTGAATTAGACTTATGTGCAATTATCTTATGCAAAACATAATAGATCACTAATAACGAATTCTCGCATTACCAAATAACGGATGGTCACTAGGGCATATCTTGGATTGCTAGCGCGATATTCACATAACGGATGGTCACCAAAATACACACCAGATCGCTAGCAACGTTATCTAATTCCTCAAGAAATCGGATGGTCACTACATGTCCATACATTTGATAATTTCACAAAGCCAAAAGGGTAGGATAAGACATGGGATATGTTTTAGAAAGGGTTGGTAATAATGAATATACAAATGTAGTCAAAGTCTACTGCCCAGATGTTACTAGCTATTTCGAACCGCTATCATGCATTCTTGAAAAACTCCATACTTGATTGCACTATACATTATTACATAGCTCATTGGCTATTCGTGTCACCTTATAGTTGCGATGAATTTTTTTTTTTATTATTTTTTTTTTCATAAGAGCTTGTCATCTTATAGTCATCTTATAGTTGCGATGACTTCACTGGAATAACTACTTTTGGAGTTTGCAACTTTCTTCGTGCTTTCATGATTTCCCACATAACATCCATCTTGCCAAATAGCTAGCAACCAACCAAGACTTGACTAAGGGTAAGGCTAGGCTAAAAGTGTAAAATCTTTTTGTATTTTTCTGGATTTTATCAAAAGAAAAAGATAGGCTCAGAGGGTGTAACTAGGGTTTCTAGCGTTAAAGATAAACGCTAACAAAAGGGTTTATACTGGTGGTTAACTAGTCAGTGTAACTAGCTAAATATCAATACGGAAGGCTTATTTGGGTTAAATCCTAAGATTGCCTCTTATCACGCATATATACTTATATCACAAATGAAAAGTGATCTCACAACGGTCTCGTAATGATTTACAAGCACAAGTTCTAGAATAAATAAAATCACCGGCACACTCATAGCAAAAGGATTCAAAGCATAAAAGATGTATGCTAGATACAAAACAGGCTTAAATCCTCACATTATAGTGAAAAGGGCTATAATATGTGCTAGCTAATGTTATCGATCCCAGAATGGATTGCAATATTAATCGGGACACATCTCAATTTTTCAAAATTTACAGGTTTTACCAGTGGATAGATCCAGTTATATAAACCTTAAAATGACAACTATCTAGATCACAAGGGCAAACAAAATTTAAAATTTAGCTCGAAATTTACAATCTATTCTTATTTTCCTATTCACCCCCCCCCCCCCCCCACTTAAGTTAAGCATTGTCCTCAATGTGATAAACAAATTTCAAGGAATGAAAATAGGGAAATAAGAGAAGAAACCATATTTTCCTGCTCTAGATGATTCTTTGATTCATGTGTCCATACTTTGTAATCATTACCTGCAGTAATCTTAAACACAAGAAACACACGAAATATTTCTACGTTTTATTTAAAAGTTCGTGATACACCCCCACACTTAACTTCAACTAATGAATTAGATAAACTTTGGGATTTAATCACTTGAAAATGAAAATAAATAATAAAAAAAAAAACAGCAAACACACGAGTTGCCTCCCGAGAAGCGCTTGTTTTATTAACGAGTCATCAGCCGGACACAAAACTTCCTTCTTGCTACGTTGGTGTAAATTTTGGTTTCTTCTTTGAGAATTTTGGAACACACACCACGTTTCCTATCACTATTCCTTCTCCAATTTCATCTATGTTCTTCAATTTTATTCTTTCCCAAGGTCTAGGAAGAACATCATAGATATAACCAGATTCTTCGGCCCAAGGAGTGTTTTTCTTATAATCGGCCGGAAAGGATGCCATGAATGTTATTGCTTCATAGTCTGATTCCGGTGGAATCACTTTGATAGAAATCTCGTTCGTTTGCTCCTTATCATAGTACAATTTAATTCGGTGACAATTAACAATGAAACTTCCACCTTGTTTGTCATGTAATTCAACATACCCAGATGGAAATCCATGTTTCACTATATACGGACCGAACCATTTTGGTTTTAGCTTAGGTGCTTCGAACTTGTATTTCATATTAAAAAGCAGAACTTTGTCTCCAGCTTTGAATTCTTTTCGGATTCTAAGCTTTCTGTCATGATATGCTTTGGTTCTAGCTTTGTACAGCTTGGAATTCTCGTAAGCTTGGAGTCTTAGTTCATCGAGTTCATGCAATTGCAAAAATCTCTTCTCTCCAGCTACTTTGAGATCAGGGTTACAGCTTCTGAGTGCCCAGTAAGCGCGATGTTCGATTTCGAACGACAAATGACAAGTTTTCCCATACAAGAGTCTGTATGGGTTGTACCAATTGGTGTTTTATAAGCCGTACGAAATTCCCACAGAGCATCATCTAGTTTTCTTGACCAAACGGCAGGATTATCTTTGACCGTTTTTTTCAAGTATCCTTTTTAAGGCTTTGTTGGTATTTTTGACTTGACCACTGGTCTGTGGGTGATAAGCTGTGGCGAAACGATGGTGAACTCCGTATGGTTTCATAATTTTCTCCATTTGTTTGTTACGTAAATGGGTTCCTCGATCACTTATTAAAGCTTTAGGAATTTCATAACGAGCGAAAAGCTTTTTGAGAAAATTGACAACAACTCGTGCATCATTTGTGGGTAGAGCTTCGGCCTCAGCCCATTTGGAAACGTAATCAATAGCAACGAGAATGTATTCGTATTTGTGCGATTTAGGAAATGGTCCCATAAAATCGATTCCCCAAATATCGAATATTTCGCAGACTTAAATGCTCTTTTGAGGCATTTCATCTCTACGAGAAAGACTATCGGATTTTTGGCAAGCATCGCAGTTTTGAACAAGAGTATGAGCTTCTTTGAAAATGGTCGGCCAATAGAATCCAGCATCAAAAACTATTTTAGCGGTGGTGGAAGGACCATAGTGTCCCCCAGTCGGGCCATGATGGCATTCATCAAGAATTCTTCTTGTTTCAGAACCAGAAACACATCTTCTAATCATCCCATCGGGACACATCTTGAAAAGATGGGGCTCTTCCCAATAATAGTGTTTTAGTTCTGAAAAAAATTTACTTCGTTGGGCATGAGTTAAACCTTTTTTTAGAATTCCTCCAACGAGATAATTTGCATAATCTGCAAACCATGGAATTTCTTTTTCATCAATTGTGTCAATAATCATGAGAGTTTCATCAGGAAAATAATCATCAATTTCATCTTCCATTAACTCTTCCAAATTTGGATTTTCAAGATGAGACAAATGATCAGCAGCTAGATTTTCTGCTCCTTTCTTATCTTTGATTTCGATGTCAAATTCTTGGAGTAGCAAAATCCATCGAATAAGACGCGGTTTTGCATCTTGTTTGGTAAACAGATATTTGAGCGCTGACTGATCAGTAAACACAATCATTTTTGAAAGCACAAGATAAGATCTGAATTTTTCGAAAGCAAAAACAACGGCTAACAATTCCTTTTCAGTAACCGTATAATTTTGTTGAGCATTGTTTAGTGTTTTGCTGGCGAAGTATATAGGACGAAAATGTTTTCCTTCACGTTGTCCTAATACTGCTCCAACAGCAAAATCGCTTGCATCGCACATGAGCTCGAATGGTAGTGACCAATTAGGTGAAACCATAATGGGTGCACTAGTCAGTTGGGTTTTCAATGTTTCGAATGCCTTCATGCAATCTGTATTGAAGTCAAAAACAGAATCTTTTTCGAGAAGTTTCGTCATTGGACGAGATATTTTGGAAAAATCCTTAATGAAACGACGGTAGAAACCGGCATGTCCTAGAAAACTTCTAACGGCTTTAACGTTTGTTGGAGGTGGTAATTTGGTGATAACATCGATTTTCGCTTTGTCAACCTCCATTCCTGCACTGGAAATTTTGTGTCCTAGCACAATTCCTTCAGTCACCATAAAATGGCATTTTTCCCAATTGAGAACAAGATGTGCAGCTTCGCATCTTTCGAGCATTTTATCGAGATTAGAAAGACAGGCTTCAAATGAGCTTCCAAAAACTGAAAAGTCATCAATGAAAACTTCCATAGATGTTTCAAGCATGTCTTGGAATATATCAATCATACATCTTTGAAAAGTCGCAGGTGCATTGCACAGACCAAAAGGCATACGCCGATAAGCGTAAGTTCCAAAGGGACATGTGAATGTAGTCTTTTCTTGATCAACAGGATCAATGGGAATTTGGAAATATCCTGAAAAACCATCAAGGAAACAAAAGTACTCATTCCCTGCTAATCTCTCAAGCTTTTGATCCATGAAAGGTAAAGGAAAATGATCTTTTCTGGTGGCTTTGTTTAATTTCCTTTAATCAATACATACTCTCCATCCAGTGACAGTTCTAGTAGGAACTAATTCATTCCGTTCGTTAGTCACAACAGCCATTCCTCTTTTTTTTGGAACACAGTGAACTGGACTCACCCAAGGACTATCCTCGATGGGGTAAATGATACCGGCATCAAGAAGTTTGATGATTTCTTTTTTAACAACTTCTTTCATGTTGGGATTGAGTCGACGTTGTCTTTCTACAACGGGTTTAGCATCTTCTTCAAAATTGATTTTGTGTTTACAAAAATCAAGACTAATTCCTATGATATCAGATGTTTTCCATGCAAAAGCTCTTTTATGCCTCTTGAGAACAGAAATGAGACATTCTTTTTCCTTATCTTTGAGCAATGAAGATATGACTACTGGAAGAAGTGAATTATCTTCCAAGTAAGCATATTCAAGATTTTCGGGAAGTGGTTTCAGCTCAAGATCAATTGGGGGTTCTTGAAGAGATGTTTTGATTCTCAATTGATCATTAAAAGTGATTTCCTCAAAATATTCTTCTATTATTTCTCCTTCTTCAACTTCTTCTTCATCTTCTTCAAACTTTACTTCCATAAAATCAGCGAAATCTTTATCAAAGTTTGTTTCACTAATTTTTTCTGAAGTAGTCATGAATGGATCTGAATCGTCAAGTAATGCATCCAATTCTTCATCAGTGACTTCATCGATTACATCAATGTTAAAACAAGTGTCATTACTGGAATGTGGATATTGCATTGCTTTATCGATTAAAAAGGTAATTCTATCTTCTCCAATTCCAAGATTGAGTTCTTTTCCTTTTACTTTGATGATTGCATCGACTGTGTTTAGGAAAGGTCTTCCTAAGATAAGAGGTACTCTACTATCTTCCTCCATTTCTAAGATCACAAAATCCACGGGAAAAATGAATTTACCAACTTGGACAAGCATATTCTCAGCAATTCCAACCGGGTATTGGTAAGAATGATTTGCTAATCGAATACTCATCCTTGTAGGTTTCAAAGTAGTGATGGAAAGTTTAGAATACAACGAATAGGGCATCAAATTGATACTTGCACCTACATCGGCTAAAGCATCGCATGTGATGTTGTTTCCTAACGTGCATGGAATCAGAAAACTTCCGGGATCTCCCAGTTTTGGTGGAATTTTGTTTTGAACGATGGCTGAACATTCTTCATTGAGAAAGGTAGCGGATATTTGCTCTAACTTGTTTTTGTTATTAAGAAGTTCCTTCAAAAATTTCCCATAATTGGGCATTCCAGCTAAAACACAACGAGGGGTACATTGAGTCTAACCTCTTTGATTATTTCAACAAACTTCTTATAACGTTCTTCCATCTTTTATTTCTTAAGGCTCTGAAGATATGGAATTTTTGGTGTGTATGCCTTAACTGGCGGGGTGGGTTTGGGTGGTGTTTTTGTGGTATTTTCCTTCTCGGCTACTTCAACTTCATCCTCACTATCATCATCGATGATCGTGGTATCATTTGGATTGGGTGGTGGATCATAAGAAAGACCACTTCTTGTGAATACAACATTGATATGTTCATTTCGAGACTGTGGTGGATGGTACGCTTTATCGTTTGATCCAGATGATGTTGGTTTTGGGTTGGTTTGGGTATTACTTGGTAACGAACCTGATGGTCGGGAAGAAATTTGATCAGAAAGTCTACCAAATTTGTTTTCAAGATCCTGAATAGATGCTTGATGATTTTTCTGACCTTGCTCAACTTTGGTTTTGAGATTGAAAAATTGGTTCTTGACAAACTCATTGGTGGATTTTTGAGTAGTTACGAATTCTCTCATCATTTTTTCAAAATCGGATTCTTCCCGTTTTTTATCAGAGTTTTGTGGAGTTTGATTGTCTGCTCGTGGTTGAGAATCACGGTTGTTATCCCTTTGTTGGCGATCTTGCCAATTTACAGAATTTCGTCCGTAATAATTTCCACGATAACCGCCTCCACGGTATCCTCCTTGGATATAATTAGCTTCTCCTTCTTTGGGTTGGTCCATTGGTTGATCGTCACATTCTGATGATGGGTGATTACCTCCACAGTTGTTACAACCGTCTCGCATTTCTTTCATTTCTCCTTTAAGATCTTTGTATTGCGAGTCGATTTTTGAAACCAAGGTTTCCATTTTCTCCATGAGTTTAGAGGTATCGGAACCTTCAGCAAAAGCAACGGTTTTTCGTAAGGGTTTGGTTTTGGCATCTTTTGACCAATCGAGTTTGAGAAGAACTCGGTCTTTGAGCAATTGATATGCCTGGTTTGGAGTCTTATAAAGAAAAATTCCTCCAGCATCAAGAATTCCATGAGATGCTTCATCAAGTCCATGGTAGAAGATTTGGATAATGGTTCCTCGTCCTAAACCATGTCCATGACAACTACGAAGCAAATCTTTCATACGAAGCCAGGCCTCGACGAGTGATTCGTTAGGGTTTTGTGTGAAAGCACGAATTTCCCCCATGAGTCGATCAAACATGGCAGGTGGAAAGAATCGGCTTACAAAAGCTTGCCTCATCTCCTTCCAAGTATTGATAATTCCTGGTGTTAATTCGTTATACCACACTTTTGCATCTCCAGCAAGTGATGATGGAAAAAGTTTGAGTTTAATGGCATCCACATTGGTGTCGCCATATCGGAACATGCCACAAATTTCGATGAATTCGGCGATGTGTTTGTGAGGATCGGCCCTCGAACGGCCATCGAATTGACGGTCTTTGATCATAGAAAGATGGTGACCTTTCACGCTAAAATTGTCACCTAGGTTGACAGCAACAATAGCAGCTCCAGGAGTGGGTGCTACGGTTCGGTTGACTTCCCACATGGGTCTATCGTCAGCCATGGGAAAAGGTTGATCAGTGAAATGGGTTATAAACTACTTTGGCTTCGAAAAGGTTATCAAACGGTGGGTTTCGTACTCTTGGTACACGATTGGCTAATGGAACAAATGGTTTTCTTTTTCTTCTTGGCTTTCGGACTAAACGTTCGGGATCTGAAAAAGGTGAAATTGGTTCTATTCCAGTTGATCGAGTGTTCATACAATTCCTATGAGAATCGAGGCAATGTCTAAACACACGAGCGAAGAATGGAAACAATTCGAAAAATCAGGGTTGAAGATCCGATCGGATGGAATGTGATACCGATCGGATGGAGCTCTCGGTAAACTTTTTATTTTGGGAACCGATCGGTTGAAATGCGATACCGATCGGATGGTGCTCTCGGTAAAATTGGAAATTGAGCAACCGATCGGATGGATGAGATACCGATCGGATGGTCAGCTCGGAAAACTTTTTTTTTTTTTTTTAATGAAAACGAACTTAGTGAGAAATGGACTTCTAAAACCTACAGAAACACGATCAAAATCCCCGGCAGCGGCGCCAAAAACTTGATGTGTCGTGCGAGTACAAGTTTTAAATTTATAAAGGTCGAATTACCGAATCTAGAAACAACACATACGAGCAAGTGAACTCGTCCGTTGTAGCAAGATTATGATGGTAAGTCGGGATCGTTCGCAGGGATTTGTGTAGTGAATCGAATTGTAAGCTACTAGAAGTAAATCTCTTAAACAAGCAATGATGTAAATATAATAATTCAAATGATTAAAAACTACACTTGCTTAGATTAATATACTACCCTTGATAAGCATGATTGTGATAACTTTGGATAACATGTTGGTTATGATAATTAGTTTGGTGAACTAATCTATTGTTTCTACAAATTAAACGTTCGTCAAGATTTTAGTTTATAAAAACAAGCATTAAGTTTAACCAATCAATTCAAGATCAATTCAAGGTTCATAAGTTGGTGTACCTTAAACACAAAAATAGTCTTTTTCTTTATCAAATAAGCTTAGGAAATGGTCAATACAAAAGTTAACCGATCATAGACAAAAGGTCACAATTGATTGCAAACAACTAGTCTTTCGACCTTTAAAGTGGTTTTCAATCAATCCAATTTGATAGACAAAATCATTCTTATTACAACCACAATTAACTTTCTTTGTTTAATCAAGAATAATGGATAAAAACAATCATTCATAGACAAATGATTATAACTAGTTGAATAATAATAGTTCTTTCGACCCTTAAGATTATTAGCAACTAGTTAAACTTGATCAAAAAATGTCACTATGAAACTTAATCACAATTGGATCTTAGAATCAACTTGAAATTGAATTAAAACATGCTATCACAAACATACGCAAATCAATAAGTAATACACATCATCTAAGCAAGTGCACAAAGGCACTAGCCACTCATAGCAAACATGAACATAAACTCAGAACTTTGAACATTAAAAACCCTAATTGAAAGTCTTACAATAATTGGAAATAGATTACAAATGATAATGTAATGATACCCAAAGTATTGGTGTTGACTTCTTGATGTTTTGACCTCCAAATGTTGACTTCTTGAACCTCTAAAGCTTCCTGAACTTCTAAGGACGAATTTGGACTTTTGAGAGACTATATTAATAATTGGTATGAGAATTGTTGAAAAGGTGTGTCTAAAACTCTTCACAAATGGTTCTATTTATACTATTCTCAAGCCTAGGTTTATTAATGATTCAACTTGGCCCCCAAACAGATAGAATAGTCTAGAATGCTCAATAGAAGACTTTGGAATCGTGCACATAAGGATAGGAACCTTAATGATGAAGTTTTGGGAAATCAGACAACATCCAACCGATCGGTATTTTGGCCAACCGATCGGTTGGTCTTCAGAATTAGCCTCCATCCGAATTGGTTGCGGGCAGCCTCTGATCGGATGGAGCACTGCTATTTTCTCTTTTTGTGAACTTTTGTTGTTTGTCTTGTTCCTTCCTTTTTGGTCCTTGGTTCTTCATCCAAACTTAATCTTTTTATTGTCTTAGAGCTTGTCAACTTGAATACTTGAATCTTCATTCTTTGAATCTTGACAAGAAAATCTTTGCACTATTCATAAATAATTCCTTCTTCCTCATTTTTGCATCTTTTTCTTCCTTTTTCCTGTTTTTGGTTACATATACTTTGCAAACACGCTTTGGTACGATTTAGTAACAAAAGCATATAAATATAACAAAATAACATATATAAAAATACGAATAACACTACTAAAAACATGCACAATTTGAGTGTTATCATATTCCCCCATGCTTAAACTTTGATTGCCCTCAAGAAAATCTAGAAATAAAAACAATTATCCACATGGTACACAAGTATGATTAGAAAAATGTGATGTAAATCTATCAAGTACAAGTACAAGTTAGATTCATCAATTTAAGCTTTTATGGTTGAAGCATCGAGATGTTTTACAATACCCAAATGATTTTCTTGCTTGATAAACATTACTAAACACCTCACGAAAAGGTAATGAAATATAATTCACTCAAAACACTCATTTGTATGGTTTGTGGAGTATATAAGAAGAATCACACTCATTTATGGCAGCAAGTGGGGTTATTATTTTTCTTAGTTGACTTAAAACACCTTGGATCAGATGTATTGGTTTTTTTCTTCAAGGATGAACTTTCACTACCATCATCCGAATTCCACCTTGTTTTACTCAGGTTATTGACCTTTGAATTAGTTCTTGAAGTGTCTTTTTTGGATGTGTTTGGTGGTGAGGTAGGGCCAGGGGATTCGGTATTTTTATGTTGTTTATTTGTGTTTTTATTGGGCTTTGAGGGTGAAAGGCCCAACTGAGGGGTTTTAGAATAGGAGTGGGTTTATGACTCGTGTTTGATGGGCTCAAGTTGAGTCGAAAACACATTAGATGATAGACCCCTATGGCAGCAAGTGGGGTTATTAAAAGTACAAGGAACGTTGACATACCCATTGTCACGTGATTCTACATCTGAGTGGGCATCCCTGTCAAAGTTGTCAGTTATTTTCAGGTTCGATGGTGATATATCCCCATTATAGCAATTGTGGACAAAACGTGGGGATGAAGCCTTTTCACAATGATTCTTTTTAGGTGATATTAATTTTTGTGTTTGACTTTCAAGGTTGACCTGAGAATTTGAAATGTTAGCTGGAGCCACTACATCTTCACCGTCACCACCATTATCGCCATTATCCCCGACATTATCGCTAGATTCATCATCTAGAGATTCTGATTTTTTTTGACATTTCTGTAGCGAACATTTCGTAACATCCATCCTCTATTTCCCGTATTCTAACACAAACATGTAATCCGTTAACCGTCACAGGCATATTGTATTTTATAATGTCAAAACACTTTGTACGAATACATACTTTCACTGCCACCAAATTCCTGTTGTTTGAGTTGCATTTTTCCGGAAAAATAATCTCACCCCATGTTCTGGCGATTTTCGTGAAGGCAGCCTCATGCCATGCTTGAGGAGGGAGGCCTTCAATTGAGATCCAGGTAAGTCTATCTTGGAGATGAAATCTATCATTCCATGGTATTAAGGTTTTGAAGCAATTGAGAAGTGATGTGTTTGAGAGGGCTGTCTGAACATGGTTTTGGTTTTCTAGTTCTAGTAGCATATGTAGACCACCCAGATACTTTATTTTTGTGTTTGGAAATCTGATATCCTCACATACAGTGCTCAAGTTTGGAACAGAGTTGTAACACCCCAACCCGATAAGGGTAAAGATGTCACACTAATGGCTTCAAATCAGATCAAAACAAAGCATACATTTCAAGTAATACAAGAATTCTCAAAGGTTACAAATGAAATACTAAAATTACAAGGTTACAAATGCGAATACTAATTCTAATATACAATAACTTCTAATCAACTCTAATCCAGAATAACTATCAAGTCTTCTAAGTCCAAAAGTCTCTTCACTCATACCCAGCTTCCAACTAAAACCTGCCGCAGGAAAAGGAAATGCGGCTGAGCTTAAAAAGCCCAGTGAACAAATATATAATAGACGAAAACGAGAGCAAAAGAAAACGAGCATACATGGTATAGTGCAATTGGAATAACATAAGGTATAGACAAAGAATATAATAATGATGGAATGAAAAGAAAAGAATTAAGAAGAAATAAAAGGATCAGCAATCCACCACGAGCCCAGAAACAAACCAAATCACATCATCTCAAATGTAACCAAATAGAGTAGCTAGCTCCCAGATATGTGAAAGACGTGTATCGCACACACCATCAGTCACCAGATAAATATAACAATAAAAAAATAACATATACAGATAACAGGTCAAATCTAGGATGCACCCATACGCCCCCGCAGACAAATCAATAATCATAATCATAATAGCCATAGCAGATAATAAATAAGGGACGGAACAGGTCATCACTCTCCTGCCCTAGAGTCATGTCAAAGGTGCGTCAATGACATGGACATGAAACCCTCATGCCTAGTGATTGGCTCGTAATATCAAACTGTAGGTCAAAGGTCAAATATACTATCAAAATAATCAAAAGTCATATCTTAAGGGTACATGGCAAAAAGGTTCATGTCAAATAGTTTCAAAAATAAAAGTTAAGGTTCAAATCAAAGCTTATCAAATTGAGTTCTTATATCAAAGTTAAGTTCAGATTATAAGGACTATATCAAATGGTTCAGAAAAGAATTTCACAGGTTCATTATTAAAGTTCATAGCAAAAGTTCATTTTAGAGGTTCCTGTCAAAAGTTCATTTAAAGCATTTCTTTAATCATGGTTTTTCAATAAAATGATCTTTCAGAATGATTTTCATAAAATAATCTTGCAAAACGGTTTTTCATAAAAATATTATTTAAAACTAGTTTTCACAAAAATTAACAAATGTCATATAAAAATAGTTATCATATCACCATTCATAATCATTCTTTTAAAATAACTGATTTTTTTCAAACATTTCTAGGTCATAATTAAAAAGGTTTTCACATAACAGATTTTTATATCAGAGGTCGTAACAAAAGGGAATCAGGAAAAAGGTTCGAATCAAAGAGAATTATAACGAGGACATGATGAAGCGAAAAGTGTACCGCTTTTAGGGGGTCATTTAAGCCCTAAATCGTATTTATTTGATCAAATATTGCTCTAAATCGTTCCTTTTGTCATTTTAGGTACTTTGGAGAAGAAATCTGGAAAAGGAAGCATTTTGGACGTTTTTGGAGCATAAAAGTGAAGAAAACGACAAAGTCTCCAAAGCTGCTGGAAAAGTACACTTGACGGCGTCAAGGATTGCTCCTGACGGCGTCATGGCTTGGCAAAAGAGGTGGATATGAAAAATACACATGATAAGCCAGGGAGTTTTACAAAGGAAGTCTGACGGCGTCACCCTTTAAGGTGATCAAGGCCGTCATGGTTTATGTTAAAGAGAGACGGCGTCAAGCACTATTCTGACGGCGTCAAGCCTTGATAAGCCAGGGAGGATTTTGGAGGATTAAAGAGGGACGGCGTCAGGAAGGCCATCCGGGAACCCTAGCCACGGCGAGGTGACGGCGTCCAGATCTATAACGTGACGCCGTCAGCCACTAAGTTCTATATATAGTTTTGCAATTTTTTTGTCATTACTGTGCAACTTTGTGAGGGGAAACCCTAAGACGAATTTCTGCCATTTTTAAGGGTTTTTATACCCTTGGATCTCCCATGTTTAATTGAAGATAAGTAATCACCTAATCAATCAATATGTCTATGTGTTGTTTGATTATATCTCGTTCTTGTCTTTTAATTAACATGCTAGGCTAGATTTATCTTGTGTTTGCTTAGATCTAATGAAACCTAACTATTGATTATCGGTTATTAGTGTGTTATTAATTGTATTGGATGATTGTTTATCGATGTTAGGCTTAAGAAAACTGGCTAACTTCCTATACGGTAACTTGCTTGAACGTCTTAAGAAACATGAACCAATGCGTACTAAGGTTTTTATGGTTGTATTTAATGCATGAGCGAATTCTAGTGATCCCATGTTAGGAGCTTCCTAGCCGGCTCGACATAGGAGTGAAGTAGGAGCTTGTAGAGTTGGGGAAGTACGTACGCCACCCCACGATTGGTATTAAGAAATACACCCGTCATCCACGCAATTAATACACACTAATCAACCGGTAAAAGATAGTTAGGGAGTAAGGAAATCTAAGTAAACACATTTCTCTCCACATAAGTTTCACAACCTTTTCATTTTCAGTTATTTTATTTTATTTGCATTTGTAGTTATTTGGGTTAGTTGACTAGCAACTAATTCCGCCCACTCCTTCAAACCCGAGATTTTACTTGCTTTCATAAAAAATATAAAAATACAAAAAGAATCTTCCCTCACCCTTAGACCTATTAGAATAGTTTTTCAATCCTAACAACACTATTCCCCTAGAGAACGATCAATCCCCCGGTACTTGCCACTTCACTATACTACATCGGTCAGGTACACTGCCTGGTGGGGATTGCAAGCTTCTCGAGATCCCTCGAGAGGTAAAACCTGTTGTAAGGTCGCAAAACCACGCATCAAGTTTTTTGGCGCCGTTGCCGGGGAATAGTTATTGTTTAGGTTGAATTTTTATTTTATTAGGTCTACTCACTAGATTCATTTCTTGTGAGATTTTTATTTTATTTTTCTATATTTTCTTTAGTCTATCTTTTTTCTTCGTTTATTTGTTCGTAACCATTACCATCCGACATCATGGAAGGTGGTAATATCCTCGATCCCAACAACCCACCACCACAACAACACCCACCTCCTAGAGCCCGTACCTTAGGAGACTACTCTCGTCCTAGCCACCATGGCTATCGAAACACCATTGAGCGCCACTGGTACAGATTCTGCCTATCGTCACACTGGAAATGCGTGACTATATGCATATAGTCACACACATTTTTTTGGGTGTGTGTGACAAAAATTCGCGCCACCGTAGGTATCATATGGTCACATTGTTTATTTTGTGGCCGTTTTCATCGAAAAAGAGTGACCAAAACCCGAATATGTGTGACTAATTAGGCACAAGTTTTGTTGGATTCATCAGTATGTGTGACTATTTCCCATCCTATGGCCACACGAAAATATAATAAATGTGACGTTTGTGATGATTTAGTCACACATCGTGTGTTGTTTTTTTCGAGTTAGTCACATACAATTTAAAAAACAGTGGCCAAAAGTGTTAATAAGTGTGACCATATGCTGTTTAAAGTGAAGAAATGTGTACTATTGATCATCCAATGGTCACATGAATTCTTAGTTTGTGTGGCCTTTTGTAATATTTAGTCATACAAAGCATGTTTGCTTTGGGTATTTAGTCACATACAATTAAGCATAAAGTGGCCAAAAGTGTTAATAAGTATGACCATATGCTGTTTTAAGTGAAGAAATGTGTATTTTGTGTGACTATTGATCATCCAATGGTCACATGAATTCTTAGTTTGTGTGGCCTTTTGTAATATTTAGTCACACAAAGCATGTTTGTTTTGGGTATTTAGTCACATACAATTAAGCATAAAGTGGCCAAAAGTGTTAATAAGTGTGACCATATGCTGTTTTAAGTGAAGAAATGTGTATTTTGTGTGACTATTGATCATCCAATGGTCACATGAATTCTTAGTTTGTGTGGCCTTTTGTAATATTTAGTCACACAAAGCATCTTTGTTTTGGGTATTTAGTCACATACAATTAAGCATAAAGTGGCCAAAAGTGTTAATAAGTGTGACCATATGTTGTTTTAAGTGAAGAAATGTGTATTTTGTGACTATTGATCATCCAATGGCCACATGAATTTTATGTTTGTGTGGCCTTTTGTAATATTTAGTCACACAAAGCATGTTTGTTTTGGTTATTTAGTCACATACAATTAAGCATTAAGTGGCCAAAAGTGTTGATAAGTGTGACCATATGCTGTTTAAAGTGAAGAAATTTGTATTTTGTGTGACTATTGATCATCCAATGGCCACTTGAATTTTATGTTTGTGTGGCCTTTTATAATATTTAGTCACACAAAGCATGCTTGTTTTGGGTATTTAGTCACATACAATTAAGCATAAAGTGGCCAAAGTTGTTAATAAGTGTGACCATATGCTGTTTAAAGTGAAGAAATGTGTATTTTGCGTGACTATTGTTCATCCAATGGTCACATGAATTTTTATTTTGTGTGGCCTTTGGTACTATTTATTCACACATCGAATTAAACAAAGAGTGACCAATAATGTTGGAGCAGAGTTGCTACTGCTAGCAGTACTAAGGTAGTCCTGCTGAAGCAGAGTTACTGCTGCTAGTACTATGCTAGTGCTGCTGGAATGTGTATATATATTATATATAAAACAATATTAAAAACCACAAGAAATTTCAAATTGAATTAAACTCGAATGTATATAACTGGACAGAATATACAATTGTAATGTCGTACTTAATTAATCAAATATCTAAAGACTTTTGAACCTTCACCCCCTTAGCAGTTTGCCTTAAGTCGTTAGCAGATATATATTGTTTCTTCGTTGGTGCCTGTGGTACACATTTAGTCACATGGTTTGTTGGTGTAACCTGTAGTAAACAAAAGACGCTTCTATCAAACATTGAATTACATATGAATAATTATATATGTAGGTTGAAAAAACACATGTACGTACCACCTCTTCAAAAATAACTTGATCCTTTGGCCATGCAACGAAACTACCTTCAACATTCTTAACTACTTTTAACCCATTATTTGCTACGTCCGGTACGCATGATGCATCAACTAACGATTCATCAATCGACACTTTGTAGCAATCACTTGGGAGTGGTCGGTTATGCAGCACTTGCTTTCCATGAGACTGGTATACGGTACCCAAAGCAACAATATTTGTTTGCTTTATAATCCACAGTTTGCACTTAAGTGTCTACAAAAAAAAGAATTTTTATGTATATATCAGAAATTATTTAAACAAAAGAATAACAAGAAACATGTTGAAATACATACTGTTGGCAGTGCTTGTGTTAGAGACACATCTTGTTGCGATTGGGAATCTGGAGACCCGTTTCGTCGCTTCTTTTGCTTTGGCTTATTGGGTCCGACAGTTTTAGCAAGTTCTTATATGTATATATAAAACACGTTACATTATTTAAACAAAAGAGTAACAAGAAACATGTTGAAATACATACTGTTGGCAGTGGTTGTGTTGGAGACGACACATTTTGTAGCGATTGGGAATCTGGAGACCCGTTTCGTTGTGACTTAAGGTTATGCTTAGGCCTGACAGTTTTAGCAGCAGGTTCCTATACGTATATATAAAACACGGTACATTAGTCGATCATGTATGTAAAATTCAAAAATCAAAGGGCGATCTTTTATTACTATACTTACCATTGTTTCCGTTACCTTTTTAGAAGTTTCAAGGCCATTGGATTTCTCCTCAATTCCCGCATCTTTAGGACTTACAACACCACTTGTCTGAGTGCCATTGGAGTCACCTGCAATATTGTCAATGGCCATTGGAGTCACCTGCAATATAAATTAAGAAATACAGTCACTCATCAGTTTATGTTCAATGCCTAGTATCATTAGCATCAGTGGTGTTAGCATTAGAAAATGAAATTGTTAACAACATAAAAAATGGCTTACAACTGAGGCTATTGGCGATGGTTCAGTTGGCAGAGTTATATTCATCCCTTTATTATTCAACTGTTGCAGAATTTGAGAAAGCATTATATTTATGTTTTCCACCTCACCGGATAATTTATTGACCTGCACATCTTTTTCGGTCATCTCGGCGGACAATTTCTTGATCAATTTATCTTTTTCTTCACGCTCGCGTCTCTCATTATCCAGTTGAGTTTGAAGTAAGGCAATTTTTTCATTGGCTTCTTGTTTTCTTCGAGGAAGGCCAAAATACTCTTTGTATGTTACTGCACCTCCCACTCCTCTGGCATAACCGCCCTTTTCCTTACCAAATACAAATGTCATGGCATCAGTGCCATCATCAAAACCCGATGTTCCTTCCTTGATCTTGTCATCAGCTTCTTTCTGCACAAAAAATATAGGAAATGTTGGGATTAAAAGTCTTCTTGATGATGTTAGAGTAACTGCTGATATACAAGCTACTACTGCTAGTACACAGTTAAATGTTGCTGCTATATAAGCATAATAATAGAATTAGCAGTCAAACTTACAAGTTCATCTCCCTTTGATTTAATATCATCATTTGGGTATTCGCCGTCTTTGTTTACCCTTCCTTTCACCCACATTACATCACGGGGGGGGGGGGGGGGGTCTTCATCCGCTTCAATCTCTTTATTTTGGATCTAATAAACATCAAATGCATACCCATGTAAAGTTAGACCAAGATAAACGAAAATATGAGGATGCTTACACATGTACAGTTAAACCAAGATAATCGAAAATATGAGGGTATTAATGCAAATGTGCAAATTGGGCAATGTAAACAGATTCATTTCTCATACTGATCGTCTCTTAATTGGTAAAACAAACATTGTGTAATCTTACCATTTTCTCTTTGACATAAGCATATCCACCTCGTCCCATTTTATGCTGATAAATATTTTGGGAACGCGCCATTTTACCTTTCTCAGATTTCTCCTAAAAACACAAAATCATAAGGCGTTTAGATGCGGTAATGCTGCAAACTGAAAATAATAAAATGACATATACACTTAATTAAAGTTGACTAATTAAAACCTTGTATGCTTCGGTGGTCGTGTATTTAACATACTCGACCCAGTCTTCTGATTTCATTATTGTATTATACAAGTTCGGGACTTCATTCAGTTTGGAAGGTGTATTTAGGTTGGGCAAAATGTAGTTGAATTTGAGCTTCCTTCTGTAATTCCTTAGCATTTTACCAAGATGAATCATTATCAATTTTCTGTATTTGACGTCAACAACAAAAAATTTCTGAAAAGATTAACACAATGTTGTTAATTAGTTGCACATAATGTAACTGCATACATAAACTTATGTAGTACTGGGTTACAAAATAGTATATATGTACCAAGATTTCATCCCATAGTTTATCTCTTGCTTCTTTATTCACCTTCTTCCAGTGTAGAATCTTCACACCTATCTGCTCACGAGCCACATCTCCTAAAAAACTCACAAACACTGCTCTATTTTCCCCTGTTACCCTACCGAATGCATCGAAGGTTACCTTGAGCGTTATTGCACCAGGTTTGTCATGCTTCGCTCGAAACTTTACTAGCCTGGTTGAGCCCCTCTTAGCTACTATCTCAGGTGTTTGGTTGGTTACAGGCTCATCTATATCTTCTTCATCAGAAGACTTTTCGGATTCATATTCTAAGGCGTTATCATCATGTACAATATGATCAAGAGGAAGCAAAGTATGGTTATCAACAATGGGTTCAGTTTCCATGACTCTTGAGCAACAAAGGGTAAAAGAAAATGATTATGGCTTAGCTTGGAGAGTAATGGTGAGAGAAGATTTGATTTTTGTTTTTTATTTGCAGTCTTTTTTTTAAGGAGAGAAAAGAGGCTATACACCAAGAATATGAATCGTTTGTGATTCAAAAAATTTTGATCCAAAAATTTGCCTCCAAGTTGTAATTTGAAATTAACAATTGAATTATTTGAAAATTTTCCCTTTGAACCTGTTAATTAAAGCATAAACTTGAATAAATCAAATTTTTGGCTCCAAATTTTATAGAGTACTATCTTAATAATCGCAAATAATGTATCATACTGTGCAACCATCACATCAACAGTACAAACTACTACCCATTTTGGTTTCATTGTTTGCGTGCTTGTGTTTGCCATAAGAATGTGTGTGTTGATTAGGGTTTATTGATTTTTGTGTGTGTTTACAAATGACCGGGTAAAGGGATTAATTGCTGGTTGAATATTGAATTTGTGGTTTGGTTTAACTATAGCTGACGTGGCAAGATTTGTTTAAAAAAAAAAAAAAAAAAAACTAATGGTGATGAGGTGGCGGTGAAATCCGGCTATAGCCGGTAAATAGGGATGGCAACGGTTCGGGTTCGGGGCGGGTTTTAGTATACCCATAACCGAACCCGTTTATAATATACCCGTACCCGCCCCATATCCCACCGGATACCCGATTAATATTATCCATCGGTTTTTTGGGTTTCCCCGCGGGTATCAGTTATCCGTACGTAGTTGAATATTATATGGACAAAATTGGCGGTATTAAGATTAAGTCACGCTAAAATCCACCGAAAAAACAAAAGAAAATACTCTAACCACTCCCAACAATAACTCAGCTTTAAACTTTAACACAATGCCACGTCAGCTTTAACACACTCACCCTTAATTAACTGAGCTTTAGTTATACACAAAATGTTTAACGAATGAGCCGAGATGATATGGTTGTATACGAGATGTTTAACGAATGAGCCGAGATGATATGGTTGTATATATACGAGATGTTAAACGAATGAGCTGAGATAATATGGTTGTATACGAGATGTTTAACGAATGAGCCGAGATGATATGATTATACACGAGATGTTTAACGAATGAGCCGAGATGATATGGTTGTATACGAGATGTTTAACGAATGAGCCGAGATGATATGGTTGTATACGAGATGTTTAACGAATGAGCCGAGATGATATGGTTATACACGAGATGTTTAACGAATTGAATGAGCCGAGATGATATGGTTGTATACGAGATGTTTAACGAATGAGCCGAGATTATATGTTTGTACATGAGCAACACACCCAACAATAACTCACGCAACCTTTCGACCCTGTTTCATCATTTCTTAAAAGAGTTTAATTTCTAGACCAACCCTGATAGCTGGATGGTCTTGAGGCAACTCATGCAACCTTTCGACCTCTGGATCAGCACGATTATGCATCTGTAGCATAATACGAGTTATCTCACCTAGCAAATTGTTAATCAATTTGAGTTCTTTTTCTTGTTCATTGTGTAATCGGGTGAGGATAGCCTTTTGCACCTCTGCTAGTTAATTTGTTAGCCACAGTGTTTGTGTTAAAATTAGTGATACTTGCGAGAGAGTTTTATAAGAAGTTGTGTGAGAAAACGAAGTGTTGTGAAAGTGGCTTTGATAGTGGAAAGCCGTTAAACTAGCCGTTGGAGGCTATTTTAAAAATCAGATTGAAAGTAAAAGTAACCGTACGAGTATTATTCAAATTCAAACGTAAAGTAACAGTACAACATATTAATAACGAGCGGAATATTTAAAATTTAAAATTTCAAATTCAAATTAAACAAAAGGGCGGGATATATTTAAAATTTATCAATTCAATTCAAATTCAATTCAATTTATAAATTGAAAATAAAGTATCAAATACAAATACATTAAACATGAAATAGAAATACATTAAACATGAAATAGAAATACATTAAATGTCAAATAAAAACTACGTTAACATAAACAACATACGATTAACATAAACAACGGACGATTAATAAAAACTATCATCTGAATCTGGGTAACCATCTTCAGAGGATTCGGAAGGTGTGAAAAAACCAGACTCCCACCTTTGCCTACGTTCTTCATCCTCCCTGGCTTGCCGCTCCAAACGATCAGCTTCCTCTTCTCTTTCAAGTGCTTCCATTTCCAGGAGGACTTGCATATCTGCTTCCTCTTGCCTAAGTTGTTCCTCAGTTAACCCAAACGGATTTGGGTCTTGGTTGGGAACTGGTTCATTTTCAGGTTGATTATTCACCGGAAAATTTTCCGGTTGGAAAACCGGAAAGATATGCTCGGGTGGAGTATGGAATTTTTCATTTTCGCTAGGTGGGCTTGGAAACTGTTGGCCAAAATCCTTTTGGCGAGGTGGGCTTGGAAATTGTTGGCCAAAATCCTTTTGGCGAGGTGGGCTTGGAAATTGTTGCCCGAAATCTTTTCTTTAAGACATCTTGAATTTGAGATGCTTGGATCTTGAGTATTTGAGAAGTTTGGAATGTGTTTCTGTGTGACTTGTGCGCTTCAGAAGCATTGGTATTTATAGGGTACAAATGCACACGTTTTATTAACGTGACTTTGAATTTTAATTGTTGGGGCTAACCTGCGTTAACGCAGCGTTAATATGTTGTACTTTATCTTACGTTTGAATTTGAATTTGAATTTGAATTTGTTAAGGCTGAGTTATTGTTGGAAGTGGCCTAAATATACCCATACTTCTCAAACACATTCAGACTGCGATAGATATTAAAGCATGTATTTACATTAAACATGTACTAGAAAATACCAATTACCCTAATGAAAAAGTCAATTAGTCATTAAAGTTAGCACACAAATTACATTAAACATCATTAATATAGAAAATATCAATTACCCTAATGAAAAAGTCAATTAGTTAATCCAACACCAAACACACTTCTAGATCAACTACACTAGTCAAATCCAAACCAAACACAAACCAAATCCGATCAATATTATCCATCTGTTTACGTTTGGCGCCTCTCGATGGTCCCTCTTCCCGCCTAAAGTATTGGGAACCGTTCGTATACCTCTCTATCCTATTTGTACAACTCGACAATTTAAAACCGTTCATAATCAACCGTACCATATACAACTCCTTTGATATTTTCATTAGAAAATAAATTTCAAATTTCAATGGCTGACTCCTCTTCAACTCCTTCTTCCAACAAAAACAAACGCCCAAGGGATGATTCTCCTCCACCGATGCCTGAAAAATATAAAAAAATTGGCATATCCCAAAATATTTGGGAGAAATGTAGTAAAGGCCAGTATGGTGTTGAAAACGCATTGTTAGAAATTCACAACAAGCGTATAAAGATGTATGAAGAAAGGAACAAGAAAGATTTAGAGGTCATTGAGGAGCATCAGAAGAAAATTGAGGAGAGGAACAAAAAAATAGAAGAAGAAAGAGAGAAAATAGTTGATGTTTACAGAAGTATTGAAGCTAGTAAATATGTGTCTTAATGTATCTTTTCTTTTTATATTTTGCCTATGTAAATGTAAACTTATTTTGACTTGGTTTAATATATGAATGCAGTTATTATTACAAGTTTATGATATTTGAATGTAGTTATTATTATTGTACTGCTAGGTAAACAATTGTACTGCTAGCGAAACGTTGTACTGCTGGGTATCCTTTTAGCAGTGGTTGGGAGTGCAGGGTAGTTTGTATCACTTTTTACTTAAAGGGTATAAACCCCCAATTGCTGCACACAATCACATTCACGCACACATTACTCTCTCTCTTCCACTCCCTAATCGAATTTTAATCGTCAAATTGCAAAACCCCCAAATCAAATCATAATGTCGAACCTAACTTTTACCGAACCTCATAATAATGTTGCCTTTTTAGAAAAATCCAATGAGTCTGTAGATTTTACTGAGATCATTGATTTCCTTAATGCAAGCTATATTAAGTTTGCATTAACAGTAAAACCTACTATATATACTTCCAACATTATCCAGTTTTGGTCGTCTTCTAAGGTCAATACTATTAATGGGGAAGCACAAATCTATGCCCTTGTAGATGGGCAGATGATTATCATTACAGAGGCGTCTATTCGAAGAGATCTTCTCCTAGATGATGCTAACGGAGTTGAGAATCTTCCAAATACTACAATCTTTGAAAAACTTGCACTGATGGGCTATGAGAGATATACAGATGCTTTAAAGTTCCAAAAAGGTAATTTTTCTCCTCAGTGGAAATTCTTAATTCATACTGTCTTAGTGTGTCTAAGTCCAAAGACCACTGCTTGGAATGAATTTAGCAGTAATTTAGCTTCTGCTATAATTTGTTTGGCTAAAAATACTCAAAGATTTAATTTCTCAAAATTAATTTTTGATAATATGGTTAGGAACTTGGATAGTTCTTTGGCTAAATATTTTCTATATCCAAGGTTTTTGCAACTCTTTTTGGACAACCAATTTAAAAAAAAAGAAAAGCCACAAAAATGTTTCTCTCCCACTCTCTGCCTTACCAAAAAGGTTTTTGCTAATATGAGGAGGGTTGGAAAAGATTTTTCAGGGAGAGTGACACCTTTGTTTCCAACAATGTTGGCACTAGCCCAAACCCAAATGGGTGAAGGTTCAGCAATCCCATCTGGTACCCATCACACACCCACAGAACAACAACAACAGACCTATAAACGTAGGACTAACACCAAGAACACTGAGCTACCTCAGGCTAGTGGTTCTATACCAACTGTTGCAGATGAGGATGTCACTGGGGGGGAGAGTGACATGTTGGCAAGGGCTGCCACTACTGTGTCTAGCTTAGCAGCAGCACAGGACAGTGGTAACATCATTAAGACCCGAACCAAGACAACTTCTAATGAAGAAAGTTCCTCTGGAACTGATTCAGGTGAAGGTCCCAGTCACATGGAAACAATGGGGGGTTCGGATGTTCATCCTAGGGGTGAGGCTGAACTTAACTTTTCCAGTGATCCACCTCTCGGGCTAGGTAACACAAGCCGAAGTGGTGAGGATAGTCTGCAACTTTTGAATGAATTGAAGGATACCTATGCGAAGCTGTCTGCACAAATTGGTGATCTGCGAGCAATAGCTTCTTCCCAAGATGGAGTCATCAAAGCTCAAGGTGGGGAGATAAAGGCTTTGAAGAGAAGGGTTAGGTATTTAGAAGGAGTCAAAGGATCAAGAATTCCCAAACAAAAGGTTAAATCTTCTGAAGCTTCTAAGGATGCTCCCAAACAGGGGGGGAATGAAGGCAAAGTTTCAGGGGAGGATAAAGAGGGTGAAAATATTTGTGAAGAGAGTGATCCAATGGAATTTCTAGTTGCTGATAACCAAGGGAATGAAGCGGTGATGGATAGGCGTTTGGGCAAGGTTACAACTGTTGATAGTGAGCCACCTATTCCTGCTAGTGACCCAGTTATTCCTGCTAGTGGTCCAGTTATTCCTACTAGTGAGCCAGTTATTCCTGCTATTCCTGCTATTGATAAGGTTAGTTCTCTATACTGAGACTGAAGTTAGTATTGCTGCTATTGATGTTAGTGCTACTGAGACTAAATTTATTCCTGCTATTGATAAGGTTACTGCTACTCAAGGTGATGATGATATGACTATGGCTCAAATATTAACAAAGATGAGGAGTGCAAAACCTAAGAAAAAATTTAAGTTTCAGTCACCTAGTCAACAACAACAACAACAACCAATGATTACAGATGAAGAATTGACAAGACAAGTGGCTGATCTTGATGCTCAATAAGCTGCTCAAGAAGCTGCTCAGATTCTTTCAGACAAGGAGTATGCAGAAAAATTACAAGCGCAAAAAAATGCAGAGTTAATAGCTTCATGGTTTGAGGAAAGGGCTCAGGTTGAAGCTGATTGTGAGTTTGCTAAAATAGTACATAAAGAAGAGCAAGATAAGTACTCAGTAGATGAAAAAGCCAGGATGCTGAAAGAAATTTTTGATGCAAAAAAGAAGAAGTTTGCAGTACAAAGATATGCAGCTCAGAAGAACAAGCCACCCACTCAAAAACAAAGAAGAGATATCATGTGCAGGTATTTTTTAATTTTTTTATTTATTTATTTTTTTGTTGCAAAGGTAAATTTATATTAATATCAACAACACCCAATATGTACATCATAAACATCTACTCATGTGCAGATATTTGAAGAATGTGGCCAGTTGGAAACTAAAGGATTTGAAATTCTTGGATTATAAAAGCATTGAAGAATTGTATGCAATTGCCAAGAGAAACAATGAACTCTTCTTGAATGACAGTTCAAATAGAGCAGGTGAACAGTTGGAAATAGAAGGCAGTAAAAAGAGAAAACAAGAACAAACTGAGCAAGCTGTTGCTAAAGAACAAATGCAAGCTCACACTGAACTTGCAGTTGACTCTGTAGGAGAAGCCATGGATGCACAACCTTTAACTGTCAAACATCCAATTGTTGATTATAAGTCTGGATCTCATGGGGAAACAATTTATTACGATATTAAGAGGCATGATGGTTCTTCTAGAAGGTTTGTAAGCTTTCTTCACATGGTTCATGATTTTGATAGACGAGATATGATAGCTCTATGGAAATTACTCAAACAAAGATTTGGTAATAAGACACCAGAACAAGCTTATGATAGAGAAGTCTGGAATTATTTGAAGGTAATGTTTGAACCAAATCATGAAGATGAATGTTGGAGAAGACTAACGCACAATACTGTTAAAGAATGGAAAATTTTTCAACGATGTGGAGTACATGCTTTAACTGTGAATGAGTTGGTGATCTACATGCTTGTAGAAAAGGATTACCCTTTAAAGTTTCACAAAGACATTCTACATCAGATGTTGCGTGGGAAGAAAATACTCAAGCTTCAGCTTAATTATGATAACATGGCATATGAACTGCTCAAGAAGATGGAAGAGTATCTAGGACCCAAGAACAAGAAATAGAATGTATAGTTATTACTACTAGAATGTATAGTTTGACTTAAACATGTATAGTTATTACTGCTTATGAGATAAACATGTGTAGTTATTACTGCTAGAATGTATAGTTATTACTGCTAAAATGTATAGTGTGACAAAATATGCTAACATAAATGCTTACAATGGAGCCAAAACATTGAGATTTTTAAATTTTTGACTATTGCATAAGTTATCAGAAATGTGTGACCATATGTATCGAATTGTGACTACACTTAAATAATGTATGACAAAATTTGACTATTGCCTATAGTCACATGATTGTGCTACAATTAAATGTGTGACCATACACATTAGGAATTGGCAGGCAAACACACACTTAACTTTAGACACACATATTAACTTACGTGACTATTTGTATAGAATTTTGGTCACACTTAATCATGTATGCCTATGGTTTAGTGTGACCATATATGACATTTGGTCACACATCTCAAGTGTGTGACATATATTTGTCACTTTTAAATGCATATCGTGACTATGCTTCAAACTTACTTTTCAGTTGTCACACATTTCAAATTCATATGTGGCTAAATTTTCAACAAAAACTAGCAGTCACGCTTAAATAATGTGTGACAAACTTGAGCATATGATTTAGCCACATACACAATTACTTCGTGTGACCATATATGGATTTTGGTCACACTTTTCAATTGCGTGACATATATTTGTCACATATGTATATATATAGTGTGACTAATGTTTCAACCTTATTTGTATCCGTCACACGTCCCAAATTATAAGTGACTAAAAAATCAATTTTTTTTTTACCAGATACGTATAGTCACAAAAATATTCAAATGTGTGGCTGTAGCCTCATATGTAATTCGGCAATGGTCACACAAGTCGGATCAAGTGTGGCTGTTTATTTTATTCTCGTACATTTAGTCACACAAAAAAGCGACTGTGTGGCTGTTCGAAAAAAAGCATGTGTGACTAAATCCCATTTTTGTACTAGTGTAGCTCACTCAAGGAGCCAATGTCACTCCCTTGCGATCCGACACCATCCGGTTGGTGCAAAGCGGATGCGCATTTCATGGACTTCGTTCCGAAGATCCTAATCAACATCTCAAGGACTTCCTCAAAATCGTTGATTCCATAGACCTTGATGTTGCCACTCGAGAGACGACCCGACTGCGTCTCTTTCAATTCTCTCTGCGGGACCAAGCTAGTCAATGGCTAGAGCGTCTACCCGCAGGATCCATCACCTCTTGGGATGATCTCACTACTCGTTTCCTTGCTCAGTTTTTCCCACCAGGAAGAGCTACCAAGCTAAGGAATGATATCTTGATGTTCCAACAACGTCAAGGTGAAACCCTCTACGAGGCATGGACTCGATTCAAGGACTTACTCCAAAAAGTCCCTCACCATGGCATAGAACTTTGGCTCCAAGTCCAAATCTTTTATGACCATATCAATCTCTCCACGAGGCAAACCATTGACCAATCGGCCGGTGGTAAGCTGCGTGATCTAAGTGCGGAACAATCATGGGCTCTCCTAGAAGATCTTGCTCTTTATGACAACGAAAGTTGGAGTGATCCCCGTGATTTGAATAAAACGGTCAAGGTAATATCTTTGCCTTCGAACAATTCAAGCACTTCTGACCGTAGGATCATAGAACTTGAAGACCAAGTCAAGTTTCTTATGAAATCCTACGAGGCTCCTAAACCTTCAAGCCAAGTGAACAAAATCACTTCTTCATGTGAATTATGTAGTGGTCCCCACGACACTCATGATTGCATGGAACTCCCCAAATAGGCTTTCAAAGAATTCGCATCCTCGCGAATCGATAAGGCGGGAGATAAGTAGCTCACCACTAATTAAGGACCCAAGAATTCCGAAGATAGGTATGAGGCATGGAAAAGTAAGCCAAATTTTAGTTGGAACCAAACTCGAAGCGTATCATTCAATGACTCTCCCCCACTCACCTGGTTTGAACATTATCCTCATCAGCATACGCATAAACAACAAAATCGCGAGGAATCACTGCAAAAATTCATTCTCTCTCAAGAAACACAGCTCTCCAAACTTGAGAATCAATTCAGACAACAGCAAGTTGATATGAACAACAAGGTTGATAACCTGTTAAAGGTTATCAATGATCGCATTGCTGGCAGGTCAACTTGTGAGTTGACACGAGTTAATGAGATCAAATCTGTCATGGTGACTCACCAAACACCCCCTCCTGTAAAAATCAAGCACCCTAGTAAACTCTTCAAACACATATCACAAAACGGAAAAGAAACTAGAGATACTCATACCCCTTCAAAACCACTCCACTTCGTGAACACCACTACAACAATACCTATTCCTAAACCCAATCTGGACCAACAATCAACCGAGAACGTGGACAATGAAATGGAGGGTGAAGTTCCGGAAAAGAACCCCGAGGCGCCCGGCGACTATATAGACTCACCAAAGAACTCGAGTACAAGAGAGGTGAGTGATGAGGAGGGCTCGGAAGAGAAATCCGAAATGCCTCATGGGCTCCCAGGACTGCTAGACCGCCCCCTGGTGGAGGAACTTGAGAGGGACACAGCAAATTTGCCTGTGGGATTTGGAGAGAGAATAGAGGATGGCGCTCCCAGGGTCTTTAAGATATCTTGCACCACTAGGAAAAAGTTTATAAAAGATGCCTACATAAACCCCAACTCTTCTATTAATGCAATATCCCTTTCTCTATATAACGAAGCCTTCACCAAACAGGTCAAATATGAAGGGTTTAATATCATAGGGGTAATAAGAAGGGTACCAATTGTGATAGAAAAGTTCCTCTTTCATATCGAGCTAACTGTATTTAATAACATGGACTCTATCATCAGCCCATCCTTAACTAGCCTTGTTCTAGGCAAACCATTCATAAAAGCAACGGGAGTGATACTCGATGAGGATGATAGTAGTACATTATTTACCGATGGTGTCAGGAAAGTGATTTTTCGGGATGGCAGTGAAGAAGTGTATGAGTATCAACCATCAGCAATTTGCAACACATGGGGGCTACACGGTAGAAGGCCTGGCCGAATTAAGCAACGTGATCCGAATAATCTCAAAATACCTTGCATGATTGGTCACAAGCATTTTTATAATGTTTACATTGACACATGTTTACCCAAAAATGTGATGTCCTTGTTTCATTATAATAACATTTGCAGATGGGGAATGATTCATACAGGGAAGGATGACATTGGCATAGATGATGATGTACAGGTGTTTGTAGGAAATATGACATTCACTATGAGCTTCGCAATCGTCGATAATATCGAAAAGTACATCGATCCCAGGTTATCACAAGTTGTTTTTGGGGCAGCTTTTTGCAAGGCTACAAGCTTGGTTGTGGACGAGCTCAATGGGATCATGACTTTCACCGATGGGATTAGGGAAATCTCATACCAAACGCCTTACAAGATGAGAGAATTCAAGGAGATTGATTATGGAGGGCTCGATGGGTTAAGTTCCCAACTCGTGTTATGTGATGATGATGTGAGAAGGGGATGTAAGGACACTTTTGACCTGTCGAGTGGATTCTTCAAGCATGTTAAGGAGCTTAGTTCTAAATACCAAAACAATCCTCTTGATCTTGAGGACCCGAAATACCTTTACTATGAAAGTGATTCTGATAGAGAATCAAAGGAGAGTGGCCTAGGAACCGTGACCAATGATGGAGTCACGTAATGTACGGGGACTTTGAGTCTAGCTACAAGACTCGTTAATAAAGAAAAGCGCTTCTTGGGAGGCAACCCAAGCTTTATTTGCTTTGTGTGTTTATTTATTTGTTTGTTTGATTTTATTTGCTTCCGTATGTATGTTTAATTTTTATTATTATTGATTCATGTTCAAAACTAAATTGTGAAAATGCTTTATCTTGTTTTTAACTTCGTCTTAACTACATATAAAGGTATTTTGCAAAAATTAAGTGTAAGGGAAATCCAAATCGGTTTATTAGAACAAATGAACATGAATCGTAATAATAATAAATTAACATACATATTCGTATTTGTTTGAGTCAAATGCTTGTATCGAGTCATAATGATGTTTTGCAGGATTTCCAGGAAGTAAGGTAAAGGTTTTTCCAGAAATTTTCCGGAAACTTAACATGAGAATTCTGTCAGATCATTTCTGACGGCGTCAGGCATTACAACCTGACGGCGTCAGATTTTAATTTTCTGAAATATTTGAAAGTTTTGTTTTCATAAAAAGTTTTTATTAAATCTCTAACTTATAAACTCCAGGAATCTGCAAAATTATCATTCCACAAGCATTATATCCTTATATAGAATTTATCCCGCCGATGTTATGCAGGTTTTCGTGTTTGTTTTCTCAGGTTTAACTGGTTATTTTGGACAAGGAGATGTATGGGGAATCAATCTTATGGCGATGCATTAGTCTTGGAGCTTCTACTTTCTCTTGGAAGAAGATCTAACCATGTTACCCCTTTATCCACCGAGCGAATCAGGGGAGTATTTGATTTCATTCTTTTACCTTATTTACTTTTACATCTTGTTATTTGAACATTGGGGACAATGTTCATCTTAAGTGTAAGGGGGGGTAAAGTACGATACCTTAGAGAATACAATTACACTTGATTTTTGTTTGTTTAATGGTAGATGTGTAATAAAACTGAGAGAAATACTTGTTAGGGCAATTTTAGTGCCAAATTTAAATTTTTTTACAACATATAGGAGTGAAACTTTGGTCTTAATAAGCGTCTCATGGATAGGAGTTATATGACTAGCACAAAACCGTACCACTAAAAAAAAATTTCCACCCCAAATATGTGAGGTTCGCCCCTAGAATTGGTAGGAAAAGCATTTATGCTATGATGTGTGTACCGGTAGCACTTAGATTCTAGAACTTGCGTTAGGACCATTCCGAGGCCACAAGTGAGACTACATTCGTGTAGTTAGATTTACTACATGATAAGAGGCATTAGGATTAACCCATTGTTTTACACCTGTGTTTTTGTTATAATTACTTTGGCTACATTGGTCAAGTAATTCTCCCACACCCTTTGCGTTGTACTCATTTTTAGTACACGATACCCCTAGTACACCCCTCAGAGCCTATCTTTTCGTTTCTAACTTTAAGCATTTTACTTAAAGTAAGAATTTGTTTACACCCCACTTAAATGTACACCCAAATCGCCTTAGCCTACCTTGTATGCACTCATTTTTAGTGCATTATTGTGACAACATTTGTTTAAACCCCAAATTAATTATCTAATTGATTACATGGTTGCTAAGTCGAGTCATATCCTTGTACATATTGTTTTGGAACGATTGGGACTCATGGGTAAAGTACTAGTGTAATGGAGTAATGGGGAAGAACATTATTACCCCCATATGTGCTAAATAGTTTAAAAAGTACTCCAAGTGTTTGGATTATTTTAATTCGAGTCATAAGAATAGTTATTTGTAAAGTTATGTAAAAGTTCAAGTGTAAAGGGATGCAACGCCCCTATGATGTATTATTTTGGATGGTAGGGAAAGAGTGTATGAAAAAAAAAAAAAAAAAAATCGAAAAAATCAAGAAAAATACAAAAAAATGAGAAAAAGAAAACTAAAAAAAAAAAAAAAAAAAAAAAAAAAAAAAAGAAAAAAAAAAAAAAAAAAAAACATACGGACTACCATCCCGTTTCATTTTATGTTTATTTTATGTTTTTGTTATTTTGTTTTTTAGCTTAAGTCGAGTCTAGTCTTGGCTTAGCAACGCCATATTGTACATGTAATTAATCAAGATCTTTAACTCGCCACCAGTAAAATATCCCTTATCCAACAAATCCGTGTTTATCATATCCCTACACCTAACGTTATAACCCGTTTAAAAGCCCTCTTTGATAGTTTATCTTAGGTGCTTACGCCTAGTGGAGAAGGTTTTTGATCCTTTCCCAAGCCTATGGTAATCTATTTGCTATGACAGGTAGTGAGAGATATTATCCGTTTTCATTTATGAGATTTATTTTGATGACACCTGAGAGATGTGAGTATCTAAAAACTACTTGTGAGGTGCTAATTTGTAATCTCCATGCTTATTATGATTAAAGTGGAACGACTATTTGTTGTAATTACTTTTATATTAGCATTAAATGACCCCTAACTTGTATTTTGATTAGAATAAAAGCGCATTTGCTTGAGGACAAGCAAATCTCAAGTGTAAGGGTATTTGATGAAGCGAAAAGTGTACCGCTTTTAGGGGGTCATTTAAGCCCTAAATCGTATTTATTTGATCAAATATTGCCCTAAATCGTTCCTTTTGTCATTTTAGGTACTTTGGAGAAGAAATCTGGAAAAGGAAGCATTTTGGACGTTTTTGGAGCATAAAAGTGAAGAAAACGACAAAGTCTCCAAAGCTGCTGGAAAAGTACACTTGACGGCGTCATGGCTTGGCAAAAGAGGTGGATATGAAAAATACACATGATAAGCCAGGGAGTTTTACAAAGGAAGTCTGACGGCGTCACCCTTTAAGGTGATCAAGGCCATCACGGTTTATGTTAAAGAGAGACGGCGTCAAGCACTATTCTGACGGCGTCAAGCCTTGATAAGCCAGGGAGGATTTTGGAGGATTAAAGAGGGACGGCGTCAGGAAGGCCATCCGGGAACCCTAGCCACGGCGAGGTGACGGCGTCAAGATCTATAACGTGACGCCGTCAGCCACTAAGTTCTATATATAGTTTTGCAATTTTTTTGTCATTAGTGTGCAACTTTGTGAGGGGAAACCCTAAGACGAATTTCTGCCATTTTTAAGGGTTTTTATACCCTTGGATCTCCCATGTTTAATTGAAGATAAGTAATCACTTAATCAATCAATATGTCTATGTGTTGTTTGATTATATCTCGTTCTTGTCTTTTAATTAACATGCTAGGCTAGATTTATCTTGTGTTTGCTTAGATCTAATGAAACCTAACTATTGATTATCGGTTATTAGTGTGTTATTAATTGTATTGGATGATTGTTTATCGATGTTAGGCTTAAGAAAACTGGCTAACTTCCTATACGGTAACTTGCTTGAACGTCTTAAGAAACATGAACCAATGCGTACTAAGGTTTTTATGGTTGTATTTAATGCATG
The DNA here is from genome assembly GCA_021014915.2 of Artemisia tridentata subsp. tridentata. Lineage (NCBI taxonomy): Eukaryota > Viridiplantae > Streptophyta > Magnoliopsida > Asterales > Asteraceae > Artemisia > Artemisia tridentata. The sequence continues at coordinate 318,925,894 of CP139501.1, read as the reverse complement.
AGCGAATTCTAGTGATCCCATGTTAGGAGCTTCCTAGCCGGCTCGACATAGGAGTGAAGTAAGAGCTTGTAGAGTTGGGGAAGTACGTACGCCACCCCACGATTGGTATTAAGGAATACACCCGTCATCCACGCAATTAATACACACTAATCAACCGGTAAAAGATAGTTAGGGAGTAAGGAAATCTAAGTAAACACATTTCTCTCCACATAAGTTTCACAACCTTTTCATTTTCAGTTATTTTATTTTATTTGCATTTGTAGTTATTTGGGTTAGTTGACTAGCAACTAATTCCGCCCACTCCTTCAAACCCGAGATTTTACTTGCTTTCATAAAAAATATAAAAATACAAAAAGAATCTTCCCTCACCCTTAGACCTATTAGAATAGTTTTTCAATCCTAACGACACTATTCCCCTAGAGAACGATCAATCCCCCGGTACTTGCCACTTCACTATACTACATCGGTCAGGTACACTGCCTGGTGGGGATTGCAAGCTTCTCGAGATCCCTCGAGAGGTAAAACCTGTTGTAAGGTCACAAAACCACGCATCAGGACATCAACTCAGAAGTTAAACATGTCAGGACATGAAAGAGACCCTAGAAGGCTCACCAAACAAAGGGATCACATGAAAGGTTCACAATCAGGAGGGAACATAGCAATGGTATAGGGAATCCTAATAAGGAAAATGAAAAGCTGAAAGAAAAGGGAATGAAAACCCTTACTGAAAAAGGGCAGAATATCTGTACCTTATTCGATAGCAAAACAAACCAAAGACAGATCACAAGACACCGGGTTACTCCCGCCTCAGCGAATCTACACGAATTATAATTGTACTTATAAGTTTCATAGCTTTATGATTTCATAGTTTCATAGTTTCTAAATCATAAGGTTTCATTTTAGTTTCTCTCCATCTTAGGTAACTTTACATATTCAGTAACTTTAGTTATTATCATTCCCGTTTATCAACTTAAAGTATTAAAGATGACCATGTTAGTAGGTTAAGGTTCATAATGTCATTAAGATAAGATTAGGGTAAAATAATGTAAATATTCTAAAGTTACAGGTTTACACAAGTTGAGTCCTTTAGTTTTAGCAAATAACAATTTAAACCCTTTAGTTTATAAAATAAACACAAAACACCTTTCACTTTCCTTTTTAACCTTTTTATGATTTCTAACAGTTTTTCATACGAAATTGTTATGCTTTCTATAAATGGTAAATCGTATAGGAACTCAGTAATAAAATTCCCAAAAATTCCCAGAGATGCTTGAATTTCTTTAGTATTTTACCTAATTTTTCCAGATTTTATTAACTAGCAAAACTATGGATTAAAATTCACTTAAACTAACTTGTCCAGATTTCTGATAAATTTTACTATACGAAAATTTATTAATTAGAAAACCTTTAAGAAAAATTCATAAAAATCTATAAAAATTCCAGTAACTAATAGACATCCTAAATATTACCCAGTTCAAAGGACACCTCCTAATTCGACACGGTTTGGAAACTAAATTCAAAAAGCCGGACTGATTTTCCAGACTCACAAATCCGATCAGACACATAATTTTCCAAAAATCAAAAGTTAACCTTCCAGGCCTCCAAAAATTACAAAATTAATTTTCCCAGGTAGCCATTTCATTGAACTTAGTTTTAGACTCTTAAAACACCAAAATATACGTTCACATCATTTATTTACAGCCGGTTAAATTCGAACAAAATTCCAGATCAGTAGCAGTTTTCACAGATTCATGTATAACTTAGGGTTTTATCATTTTATCTCTTTAATTCTTAACACATAATGATTATAGGTTAATCCAAAATATATTTAGGTCGATTATCACAGGTCTTTACATAACCAAAACAAATAGATACATCATATACACATAGGGTCGATTCATACACATTAGTTTTAGGGTTTTATGGTTATGATTTTATGTAACATTTAAGTGACTTATAATTCGATTTAGAATACAAAAACATGAACAAGAATTGAACAAGGTATGCGATACAATACCCTCGTAGATCACACGGAGAACAAGAATAACGAGAGATCAAAAACACCACACGAACGAATCTTTTCTTCTCCCTTTTCCTTGTTTGGATCGAATGACAAAAGATTAACAAGAGGTCGATTAGGGTTTGCTTAAACAATTCGAATGGACCAAAATTACACATGTATGGTTACCTTGTTGTGACACGAATTGAATGGGAAAAATAATGATCAAGCTTCTTTCTTTTCTGCCTCAAAGGATCGAACAAGAAGCAGCAGCAGATGGGTTTTCTTTGTTTGTTTTCTTGAGAGCCGAACAACAAGAGATGGAGTAGAGGAATTTTAGGGTTTGATAAAGTGGGAAATAATTTTCGGTATTATGGAGATTGTAGAAACCGTGTAATTGGATTGAATCAATTAAGGAATGTGCCAAATCTTAGGGATTGTTATCATTATGTAGTTATCTCTTTTATTTTTGATGCTTGGGCCGAATTTTGAAGTGTAATACAAAAAATATATTCGACTAGCTTAGCTTAGATGTAGGATCATTTATATTTTGTACATTTTAATTCATAGTGTAAAGCTTTCATTTAATTAATTTATTTAGATAACATAAGGTCTTAATTACTTAGGTTGAATTCAAATAATGTTACTTATGTAATATTCATAAGTTCTCAAAATTTTAATTTGAGGGCATTTTTGTAATTTCGGATTATGGTAAATTTGGGGTTTTACAATTCTTCCCCTCTAGAAAAAAATTTTCGTCCTCGAAAATTGAAGTGAAACGAAACGGAAAACATAACGGACCGCGAACGGATATACGAACGACTTAATTCTCATAACTCTATCCTATTGATCAACACAGCTTCGGCATTTTCAGAAAGGACATACAATACCGAATTCAAATCAAAAGAATAAAATACCAAACGTAACAGATGATAATCGTATTCTCTCGGAAGAGATACCGGAAATTCGTAGGATTTTGACGGATACGCCGTCCAAAGAATTTGATTAGACAAGTCAGATGAGAACGTACGGGAAACAGATTGTCGATAACATTAACCAGTAGAAAGCTCTACAACAGTATCTAAGATTCTTATTGGAAGCGCAGAGGTCAGCAAAATGCGTGTCGAGAATCCAAACGTATCAAAGCGCATAACGGTGACGGCAGATTACGCGTATAGGTAGAATGAACCTAAAGTCTCACTAACGCAAAGATCCTCACACAGTTTATCAAAATTCTAAGGCTCCTAAATGCACTTCTCGAAATATCATATGCCCACAATAAGTGCACGGTATATGATGTAAGTATTATCACGTTGGCCAGACGTCATAATACTGGCATCATATAAATATGCCCTCATGATGGTCATACTTTATCTCAAGTTGTGAACAAAATGACTTATCTTAATCCACCTAATCCAACTACAGTCTCAGAGGTCATCAAAATCAAACAACATAACTAAGAGGAGAACGAAACTACTCGAAAGAGTAACGGAAATCCTAGAATGTCTATCGGAATTAAGGTACGTTTTTAACAGCGTAAATCCTTCATCCCTCACCAAATCAACTTAGATAATATACGTTGTTGCTTCAAAATTCGTCCATTCATAAACACAAATCTCAAGGTTCCATCCACAATTCGCCAAATTTCGCATAACAAAACCATCGTCCAATATACGCAGAATGAACACGGAACGGAATTTTCTAATAGAGAACCTACATTATTCAAGGGATCTTATTGATAGGTAACGAAGATCTAGGTAGGTTGAGAGGAAGTGAATTATGTCATCAATGGCTTCATCCTTCACAGAATCAACTCTTCCAAACACAAATGTTCGCTTCAATTTCCATCCATCCAAATACATGATTTCAATCTCTTAGAAGTTTCAAGTAATCTGTCTACGTTTGTCCATATGATCGTAGGGTGGAAAGGGAATCATATACTTGAGTCTGGTCCCTCAAGCCTTCGGCACCTCTTCTGGACACTATGGTGTGGTAACGTGAATTCCTTCTGGTATGCTCCTTCCATGGTAACGCCGGTCACGAACATCTTCTACTACTCTTCTACAAGGTTCTTAACTTTAACAACGGTCTTCAATCTTGGTCTTTTCTGTGGAAAACTCTTTCATCGCAAGGTATCTGGTAGTGCTGTCTGCAACAATCTCCAAACGCCAATCAAACCTATTCCTCCATAACACAGGGGTCATTCTACTCATTACGAAAATGATCTATATATTCTTCCTTCGTCTCTGGGCACAAACACACTGTCATACCATGACAATTGTCCAACTACTCGCGAAAACATGATTCTATTAGCCAATACAATTGGCATCCTTAAAACTCTTAAGGATCACAACGAGTACGAAAGCAGCTTCATGAATGGTTTTAGAGAACTTCATATCTACTTCACATCACCTATCTTCCTCTTCAAGAATAAACTAAAATGCTTCACGGAGGTTACTTTTAGTTAGTCAACTCTTTTCTTAAAAGTTCTTGTGGTTGCTTCTTCCGTCCCTCAAACTCTAAATGAGGTCGTCTGGTACGGAGTTTCAAAGATTAGAATGAATCAATCATTGATACACGAAAATGGATAATGACTCGGATAGTGATACGGTTAAATTCACGATAGTCGATACGTCGCGGCATACTTCTTTCTTTCTTCTTCATGAGTCAACAGGAGAATTTCAGGATAAACATTGGGGTGAAGAAAATCATATTCCATGGCATCATGGTTTCGTCAACTGGGATCAATTTAATGCTAACTCTACTCCTCAAGCAGAAGGGAATTCTAAGAGGTTCATCAGAAAACATCGGAAATTTTGTACAACAAATACTTCCAGTGTCGGAGCTTCTAAGGGTGGATACTAATAGGTGTCAGGAGAAATTGACATTCTAATGAGATCGGAATATGTGCTTTCATAGCAACATTAACCTTAACAGATTTAAGCGGTAGAGAGTTATCATAACAAGAGTAGGGTGAAAAATAGATTGCAAAAAGTCTTATATCAGATATGGTAGTCCTTGGTAGCTTTATGAAGAGCCAGCCAATCCATAACCAAAAGACCTTAAAATCAAATATATCAAAAGTAAATGGATTCGTAGATCGAATACGGTCGTCAAGCCAGACGGATAGTTCATATGTCAAGGTCAAGTACATGGTTCATCATTGTGGTGAGATAGATAAATGAACAGTTCAAAGCGTCGAGATTTTGTTTAGCTTTTCAGCATAAGGGCAGGTAGGGTGTGTCATTGGAGATACGAACATCGTATAACCGTCAAAAGTGAGATTGTATGGAATATTAGCTATCAGCATCATCATGCTTAGTTAACAATTTCGTACTGAGATAGTACTTACACCATATCCTTCAAAAGGAACTGGTTGGCAGGCAAGGTTCAATCATTCAAAGGGAGGGAAAGAAACTTCTTATATTCATGGTTGATAATTGTCAGGGTTCTCATAGGAGTAATAATGGATTACTTAGAACTGAGTAGTATCAGATGATACACTTCATATCCGACATGAGTAATGAATTCGTAGAATGTGTCAAACACATTATGGTTGAATGACCATCTGGATGGTCGGAAAGGTATCAAACCATTTATCAAACAAATCGGAAATGGTGATTCAAAATCAGGAAGTGAAACTTAAATGGTGCAAGGTTTTCACGTAGTTCTCGAGGTATTTCAAACTTACTTGGTTACTAAACTTAAGTTGCAAGATTTCTAGCTTCTGAAACAAAAGTTCTTATAAGGCTTAGCTAAAGGCAAAGGCACGAATCAGAGTAATGCGGAAGCAATGATACTTAAACAAATACCTTATAGTCTACCCATTCCTCACCGGTCAAAACTTACGTTCCTATTGGGAAAATCTTAAAGCAGTTTTCAAAGGTTGTCTTACGAGCGCCTACAGGGAAAACTTAGTGGTCCTAACTTACACAGGTCAAGGGTAAATGTATTACGAATCGCAGCCTGTCTCTCTGATACCATAATTGTAACACCCCAACCCGATAAGGGTAAAGATGTCACACTAATGGCTTCATATCAGATCAAAATAAAGCATACATTTCAAGTAATACAAGAATTCTCAAAGGTTACAAATGAAATACTAAAATTACAAGGTTACAAATGCGAATACTAATTCTAATATACAATAACTTCTAATCAACTCTAATCCAGAATAACTATCAAGTCTTCTAAGTCCAAAAGTCTCTTCACTCATACCCAGCTTCCAACTAAAACCTGCCGCAGGAAAAGGAAATGCGGCTGAGCTTAAAAAGCCCAGTGAACAGATATATAATAAACGGAAACGTGAGCAAAAGAAAACGAGCATACATGGTATAGTGCAATTGGAATAACATAAGGTATAGACAAAGAATATAATAATGATGGAATGAAAAGAAAAGAATTAAGAAGAAATAAAAGGATCAACAATCCACCACGAGCCCAGAAACAAACCAAATCACATCATCTCAAATGTAACCAAATAGAGTAGCTAGCTCCCAGATATGTGAAAGACGTGTATCGCACACACCATCAGTCATCAGATAAATATAACAATAAACAAATAACATATACAGATAACAGGTCAAATCTAGGATGCACCCATACGCCCCCGCAGACAAATCAATAATCATAATCATAATGGCCATAGCAGATAATAAATAAGGGACGGAACAGGTCATCACTCTCCTGCCCTAGAGTCATGTCAAAGGTGCGTCAATGACATGGACATGAAACCCTCATGCCTAGTGATTGGCTCGTAATATCAAACTGTAGGTCAAAGGTCAAATATACTATCAAAATAATCAAAAGTCATATCTTAAGGGTACATGGCAAAAAGGTTCATGTCAAATAGTTTCAAAAATAAAAGTTAAGGTTCAAATCAAAGCTTATCAAATTGAGTTCTTATATCAAAGTTAAGTTCAGATTATAAGGACTATATCAAATGGTTCAGAAAAGAATTTCACAGGTTCATTATTAAAGTTCATAGCAAAAGTTCATTTTAGAGGTTCCTGTCAAAAGTTCATTTAAAGCATTTCTTTAATCATGGTTTTTCAATAAAATGATCTTTCAGAATGATTTTCATAAAATAATCTTGCAAAACGGTTTTTCATAAAAATATTATTTAAAACTAGTTTTCACAAAAATTAACAAATGTCATATAAAAATAGTTATCATATCACCATTCATAATCATTCTTTTAAAATAACTAATTTTTTTCAAACATTTCCAGGTCATAATTAAAAAGGTTTTCACATAACAGATTTTTATATCAGAGGTCGTAACAAAAGGGAATCAGGAAAAAGGTTCGAATCAAAGAGAATTATAACGAGGACATGAACTCAGAAGTTAAACAGGTCAGGACATGAAAGAGACCCTAGAAGGCTCACCAAACAAAGGGATCACATGAAAGGTTCACAATCAGGAGGGAACATAGCAATGGTATAGGGAATCCTAATAAGGAAAATGAAAAGCTGAAAGAAAAGGGAATGAAAACCCTTACTGAAAAAGGGCAGAATATCTGTACCTTATTCGATAGCAAAACAAACCAAAGACAGATCACAAGACACCGGGTTACTCCCGCCTCAGCGAATCTACACGAATTATAATTGTACTTATAAGTTTCATAGCTTTATGATTTCACAGTTTCATAGTTTCTAAATCATAAGGTTTCATTTTAGTTTCTCTCCATCTTAGGTAACTTTACATATTCAGTAACTTTAGTTATTATCATTCCCGTTTATCAACTTAAAGTATTAAAGATGACCATGTTAGTAGGTTAAGGTTCATAATGTCATTAAGATAAGATTAGGGTAAAATAATGTAAATATTCTAAAGTTACAGGTTTACACAAGTTGAGTCCTTTAGTTTTAGCAAATAACAATTTAAACCCTTTAGTTTATAAAATAAACACAAAACACCTTTCACTTTCCTTTTTAACCTTTTTATGATTTCTAACAGTTTTTCACACGAAATTGTTATGCTTTCTATAAATGGTAAATTGTATAAGAACTCAGTAATAAAATTCCCAAAAATTCCCAGAGATGCTTGAATGTCTTTAGTATTTTACCTAATTTTTCCAGATTTTATTAACTAGCAAAACTATGGATTAAAATTCACTTAAACTAACTTGTCCAGATTTCTGATAAATTTTACTATACGAAAATTTATTAATTAGAAAACCTTTAAGAAAAATTCATAAAAATCTATAAAAATTCCAGTAACTAATAGACATCCTAAATATTACCCAATTCAAAGGACACCTCCTAATTCGACACGGTTTGTAAACTAAATTAAAAAAACCGGACTGATTTTCCAGACTCACAAATCCGATCAGACACATAATTTTCCAAAATTCAAAAGTTAACCTTCCAGGCCTCCAAAAATTACAAAATTAATTTTCCCAGGTAGCCATTTCATTGAACTTAGTTTTAGACTCTTAAAACACCAAAATATACGTTCACATCATTTATTTACAGCCGGTTAAAGTCGAACAAAATTCCAGATCAGTAGCAGTTTTCACAGATTCATGTATAACTTAGGGTTTTATCATTTTATCTCTTTAATTCTTAACACATAATGATTATAGGTTAATCCAAAATATATTTAGGTTGATTATCATAGGTCTTTACATAACCAAAACAAATAGATACATCATATACACATAGGGTCGATTCATACACATTAGTTTTAGGATTTTATGGTTATGATTTTATGTAACATTTTATGTGACTTATAATTCGATTTAGAATACAAAAACATGAACAAGAATTGAACAAGGTATGCGATACAATACCCTCGTAGATTACACGGAGAACAAGAATAACGAGAGATCAAAAACACCACACGAACGAATCTTTTCTTCTCCTTTTTCCTTGTTTGGATCGAATGACGAAAGTTTAACAAGAGGTCGATTAGGGTTTGCTTAAACAATTTGAATGGACCAAAATTACACATGTATGGTTACCTTGTTGTGACACGAATTGAATGGGAAAAATAATGATCAAGCTTCTTTCTTTTCTGACTCAAAGGATCGAACAAGGAGCAGCAGCAGATGGGTTTTCTTTGTTTGTTTTCTTGAGAGCCGAACAACAAGAGATGGAGTAGAGGAATTTTAGGGTTTGATAAAGTGGGAAATAATTTTCGGTATTATGGAGATTGTAGAAACCATGTAATTGGATTGAATCAATTAAGGAATGTGCCAAATCTTAGGGATTGTTATCATTATGTAGTTATCTCTTTTATTTTTGATGCTTGGGCCGAATTTTGAAGTGTAATACAAAAAATATATTCGACTAGCTTAGCTTAGATGTAGGATCATTTATATTTTGTACATTTTAATTCATAGTGTAAAGCTTTCATTTAATTAATTTATTTAGATAACATAAGGTCTTAATTACTTAGGTTGAATTCAAATAATGTTACTTATGTAATATTCATAAGTTCTCAAAATTTTAATTTGAGGGCATTTTTGTAATTTCGGATTATGGTAAATTTGGGGTTTTTCAAGAGTCAATTGTGTGAAGCTCCCCGATTATTGAGTGTGAAAGAGCATCAGTAAGTTCTGGACAAGAATGTATGACGATGGGTTTAGGTGGGATTGGTTTTGGATTTGTTTTGTTGGTTAAGATGCTAACATAGGTAGCACCATTTGGTTTGTTTGCGATGTGTGTATGTGGTGGTATGGTAGCGGTGATTGCCGGAATAGAGTGAGTATGGAGTGTGTTGTTGGGATTGGCTCGTTGGTATCTAGCTATATTCACCTTTAGCCGTTGGGTACCAAGGGTATTGAAGTTTAAGGTGATTTCAAAAGTTTTGGGGTTTTGAATGTTAATGAATCTTGCGAAGCCAAATGCCTTTCCATTAACAGTTTTTTTCTTTGCATTGTACACATCGCAAATCCTGCCATGCTTGGCGAAATTCTTCCATAGCATTGTCTCGTTCCAACCGGTAAGGATGTCCGTGAAGAAAAACGAAGTTGTGGTGTTATGTATCCTGAGTGTCTTCCTCCCTTTTCTTTCAACCGTCTTCCATCCATCGCCGTCATTATCTCCGCCATTTTTGTTGTAGTGGTATTCGTTGTGGTTGTTTTGTGGGATTTCTCTTTCCATTGACCTTTGGGAGAAATGGTCAACGAAAGCAATTGTGAACTCTCTTCCGCCTGCAGTGCTTGTGTAGAACCCCCAAGGACCATCATGTTAAGGTCTACTAGTAATCTAGTATACACCAATTATAATGTAATCCAATTTTATGTGTGTTTGTCTGACCATGACGAAAGTAAACCCCCAAGGACCATCATGTTAGTCAAGGCCATGCATCCCGCCAGATCTCGGGCTAATGTGGGGTCCGAAACAATTAGAAGGGTTGCACAACCTTACCAATATTAGAGCCATTAAAATTCTCAAAAAACATTATTACTGAAAATGCTAAACTGCAATTCTATGTAAAATAATCACTTAACATTAACTTTAGGTGCATATTCTTGTAATCCAACTTACTGGATACTTTTATATCATTAATTTGCAACAGAAGCTTGATTTGGTGTACGCTGATTCTAAGGGAACTTAGCTTAAGTCTTTGGAGAGTCGATGTGGCATCTAAGTTTTCTAACTCATAATCTGAATCATGCATGTTAGTGATGTTACGGACCTGAACAGTTAACAAATGTCAAATGTGAGTTCAGTAATCAAGCAGGCCATTTTAAATAAATTTAGTAAGTTAATTTACCAAACAAGTCATCAAATTGTTAATACTCGCCTACTCTGTAACAAATTTCCAACTGTTCAATGGAATCTCACAGCTTCTTTGATGAACGCCCAAACATAACTTCGTTGAAGTGATTATCCTTGTATCATGTTTTCAAGTAAAGAATAAGGCAACATAACAGTTCAGATGACAGTTTTAATCAGCAGAAGTGCAGTGGAAAGGAAAAACCGTAAACCCCCTAAAAAAAGTTTATCATCGAGATTGCACGGTTTTGGAGTAAAAAAAAATTGGACCATTTCTCGATTTGTGCGTGTCATCCTTGCGCAGGGGCCATGCTAATCTTCTCTGTATCGTTCCAATTTTATCGGATGTCCCCGAAGGGACAACTGAAGCGATCTTTTTCTGCTATATAAAGCCGTTTTTAGTTTACTCTCTAAGCGATGTGGGATACATGCTTATTGCTGTGTAACACGTCTTATATTTTTTCATTTATTCAATAACTCTTACCTAGCATTATTATAATCTACTTCATCTTTTATATATCATTACCATATTAAATTCTTTCATGACCGACAATCATAACGTTTGTTTGCTTTGTGGTTACAAATAAGAATACATCTAAAAGTGTTCTTCGAAGTTGTGTTGCAACAAGCACTATCACTGACTTTCCAACACTTAACTTGACACACAAGAAAAAGTGCAACTTTCACTAAATCTAAAGAGACCGACAATATACAGTTCATTAGTTTTCGTTATACTTGCTATAGAATCTCTACTAGTTACCTAACTTAAACAAATTCCTATGTGCTTATGGCTAATGGTTTACTTTCGATAACAAGTAATTTACCACTTTTCATAAAGTAGTTTGAAATACTACCAAATCAATTCATCACATTTTACTTCATTGATCATGGTATCCATCTTAATGGTTGTATTGCAACGGTGAAATATAGATCGACCCATGCCACAATTTATACACATCTTTTTTTCATGTTCAGTTTAAACACAGTATAGCTGATATCACATTCCATAACTCTTAGAGATTCCCCATTGATCAAGGACTCCCTTTTAGTGTTAATAAACTGATAATGGCCTTCTGAAAATGTCACGGCTAAACAAAATTAAGTTTGGTCAATTTTCACTGTGTTATTTGTTACTTAACATCACACAACATATAGCATCAAGCACGTAGAATTTATACATGAATATGCAAGAAATTCTATTTAGCTCGCTCAGTCCACTCGAGACGTCTCATGGGTGGTGGTTCAAGAAGGGCATTATAACTATTATCTTGAGTTTTCAACAGAACGTTCTCATAAGCCTTAGCTCACAACGTAAGGGTTTGCACCAAGAAGGAGACACAAATAGGTTCACATCAACTCTTTGCAGGGACTTAGCTTTGGCCTTTGTTGAGTCAATGTAGCATCAAAGTTTCCTTAATCCTAACCTGCGTTATGCATCATATCACACGGACCTGAAAACTTAGCAATTGCCAAAGTGAGTTTGATAATCAAGTATGTCCTTTTTAAAGCAACTGGTCAATCTAATTTACGAAACAAATCATCAAAAAGTTTATAACAAGCTTCCAACAGTTTATTGGAATCTCACACCTTCTTTGATGAAACAGAAACGAAACTTCAGTTGATCAAACACCACTTCCGAGATTCGGGATAAGATAGTCGAAGTGAAATAATGGCATATTGTGTTGGAATATGTGAATCATAAAATAACTATAAACATATAATCATCAAAGCACACGCAGCGGAATAGATCTACATAACATATAATTAATTAAAACTAAATAGAAAGCTTACCTTTTTTATTCCTAGCAAGAACAAGGAATCGGATCTACAAGAACAAGATAAACCCTAATAGGGTTTTAGGATTAATCGATCAAGGTATGATCGAATAGGGAAAATAACACCACAAGCTAAAGTAAGCTTGTTACTCGTTCTTGTACACACGTAATACTAGCGTTCCAATGGGAAAAGCTAGGTTCTAATCACAAAACAAACCAAACACTTTAATGCAAAAACTTGGATCGCCAATTCCTAATGGAATTAAAAAATGGGTCGATCGGATTTTGCAAGAGGGAAAGAGAGGAAGAAGTTTGGCTTGCTTGGAGATTCAAGATTATGGAATAACCAATACAATGGGATTGTATTTATAGGCAAACCCTGGCTTGCTCCCTACTCCACCAAAACTGAATCCCTAGCCCATAAGGGCGGGTCGGCCGGATCTTAACCCAAAACAAGGGTTCTAGATCCTTCTTTCCTCCTTTTGCATTGTTGGTCCTTTAACGACTGTTATCTCTAACTCCGTTAAGTACTAACTGTCGTTAAGTATTTGTTTTGTGAAATGAATAAATAAAATATAATATATATTTAATTTATTCAAACCATTGAAACTCTCACGTATTGTGTGCAATCCCGAGTCTCGGGTTCGAAACCGGACATACTTATATTAATATTTATTCACAAACTCTAACAGCTCCCACTTGAATAACTATTAATATAGTAATGACATGGGCTAGTCTAGCTTAACAGATCCCAATGCCCCCAGCTTGATCCGAGTATGGTTTTCCTGGAAAAAACCACGTGATGATATAATCATCATACTTATCATTTTGTTACTAATACCGCGTTAATATGGATATGGATCTTGGTCATTCCATAATTAACTATTAGTTTCTCGTTTATACATAATTGAACAAGATTACCAAATTATCTAAACGTCTTCCAGATAGACTTTGGGCGTGCGCACGCAAACATCTTGTCAATCCTACAAGTGGCCAAGTAGTATTAAACTTCAACATAGAGTTGAAGGAACAAATCCTTTATTGACTACGAGCATAACCCTTGAACTTCGCATCACTTCCGAAAATAGCCCTTATAACCACCTTTTACGGACAACGTTAGACTATCTTACAGAAAATGAGCTACATCCTCGGTAATTATCTGGTATCTCAAGTCTGAGGATAAATATTCATGATATACTTAATGACTATGATCCATAAAGTATAATCATGTGGTTGGGATAAGTCCTATATTCAATTTATCCAATATTGAATATCATGTGACATTGGTGTCTCAACCTTACAGTACATTCTACCAATCCTCACATTTGTCTTAGTTCAATAATACTCCCATATTATTAATTGAAAACGGACTATTTAGAATAAATTAATTATTCATGGATTTAAACATGCAAATATAGGACACAAATATTATAAATGAGAATAAACGTTATCCGCACTTTATTTCATTAAAATAATAATTGTTTACACGTCCTTATCCAAAATACTAATCAAAGATTTACATGAAACTATCGGCTAAACAAAGACCAATACCCTGAGCATGTCGAGTAAACATTTCCTTAGTTAATGCCTTCGTGAAAGGATCAGCCAGATTGTCATCTGTGTGAACTTTGAGTACATTGATTTCACCCAGTTCGACTTGTTCTCGAACATAGTGATATTTCCTACGAAAATGTCTGGCGCCTTTCATAACTCCAGGTTCATTGGCGAATGTGATTGCAGCAGAGTTGTCGCAGTACACATTTATAGGTAATTTATTTGACGGCATCACTCCAAGATCCGAAATAAATTTCCTTATCCAAACAGCTTCTTGTGCAGCTTCCGATGCAGCAATATACTCAGCTTCTGTAGCAGACATGGCCATTGTACTCTGCTTTTTGCTCTTCCAGTCTACAGCTCCTCCATTTATGACAAAAACGTAACCCGTCTGAGACTTCGTATCATCTTTATCAGTTTGAAAGGACGCATCGCAGAAACCTGTAACATTCTGTTCTGCGTCTGGATTTCCCCGAAAACAAGAAACATATCTTTAGTATTCCTTAAATACTTAAGTATGTTCTTAACAGCATGCCAGTGATCTTTTCCTGGGTTTTGCTGATAACGACTGGTTAAATTTTGTGCGAATGCCACATCTGGCCTTGTACATCTAACTGCATACATGATAGATCCTACTGCCGAAGCATACGAAACTTTCTTCATGTATGCCACCTCTTCAGGTGTAGAAGCACACATTTCGCTACTTAAGCCATGTTCTACTAGCATGGGCAAATATCCCTTCTTGGAATTTTGCATATTGAATCTCTTCAATATTTTATCCATGTAAGCACTTTGGCTTAATCCGATCAACCGCTTAGATCTGTCTCTATAGATCTTGATTCCAAGGATATAAGCTGCTTCTCCTAAATCCTTCATGGAAAAACATTTACTCAGATAATCCTTAACTTCATTAAGACTTGGTATATGATTTCCCATGATTAATATGTCATCGACATATAGGATAAGAAAAGTAGTGTTACTCCCACTAACTTTGTGGTATATACATGGCTCATCGAAATTTTGAGTAAATCCAAACTTCTTGATTTCCTCATCAAATTTCTTATTCCATTGCCTGGATGCTTGCTTCAATCCATAAATGGATCTTTGAAGCTTGCATACATGCTCAGGAAATTGTGGATTCACAAACCCCTCAGGTTGCGCCATATAGATGTCTTCATCTAGGCGACCATTCAGAAAGGCGGTTTTGACATCCATCTGCCAAATCTCATAGTCATAGTAGGCAGCTATGGCTATAAGAATCCTAATAGCTCTAATGTTGGCCACAGGAGAAAATGTCTCCTCATAGTCAACACCGTATGTTTGGGTAAAGCCTTTAGCCACAAAACGAGCTTTGTAGGTGTGTACATTGCCATCCATGTTCGTTTTCTTTTTGAAGAGCCACTTACTCCCAACTACCTTAGCATTGGGAGGAAGGTCTACTTCAATCCAGACTTTATTGTCTTTCATGGATTGCATTTCCCCATCCATAGCAATCTGCCATTTCTCCTTTTCAGGACTATTAATGGCATCCCTATAACTAGTTGGCTCATCAAGATCCCCTAGTATAGTTTCCTCACACTCTACGTTTAAACATAGACGATTAGGAGCTTTTGAAGATCTTGAAGATCTACGGATGGGTACCACTTCAACTTCAGGTGGAGGACCTAAACTTTCAGGTTCCACAGGAAGTGTGTTAGTGTTTTCAGAAGGCGACGTATCTTCTTGATCATTTTCAAGATCATATACTCTCCCACTGAATTCTTGAGACAAGAAACTCTCCTCAAGGAATTCACCATATCTAGCCACAATGACTTTATTTTCTGGTGGGAAGTAAAAGTAGTAACCCCTTGTTTCCTTAGGGTATCCTACGAAGATACACTTAACAGATCTTTGTTGGAGTTTATCAGGTGAGTCACGTTTAACAAACGCCTCACAACCCTAGATCTTTAAGTAAGACAAGTTGGGAGCTTTTCCAGTCCATAATTCATATGGAGTCTTATCAACCTTCTTAGTTGGAACCATATTTAATATGCGAACAACACTTTCAAGAGCATAGTCCTAAAAGGATAAGGGAAGAGTTGTCAGATTAAACATAGATCGTACCATATCAAGCAATGTACGATTTCTCCTTTCAGATACACCATTTTGTTGTGGAGTATAAGGAGAAGTGAGTTGTTGGACAATGCCACACTCAGCTAGATAATCTTTAAACTCTTGGCTTAAATACTCACCACCACGATCGGATCGAAGGGCCTTAATCTTCTTTCTGAGTAGTAATTCTACTTCACTTTTAAAAACCTTGAATGTCTCAAAGACTTCATGTTTATGTTTAAGTAAATAAACACAACCATAACGACTATAGTCATCCGTGAAGGTTAGGAAGTAGGTAGCACCGCGTTTAGACACATGTCTAAGTGGACCACACACATCCGTGTGTATCAATCCAAGTAGATCCGAAGCCTTTTCCATATTGCTATGGAAAGGTTTCTTCGTCATCTTCCCAGATATGCAAGATTCGCATTTATCAACTGAATCATCATTGATATTTGGTAAAAGCCCATCACGTAACAGCTTTTCCATGCGTTTCTTGCCTGTGTGAGCAAGACGACAGTGCCATAAATAAGATGAATTCAAGTTAGACTTGATTCTCTTATTTTCGATGCTATATATAGAATTATTTATGTTGGAGACATGATTCTCCATGTCAATTTCAAACACACCATCTAATGGAATAGCATTAAAGTAAAAAATAGAATTTAAAGAAACAGAAATTCCATTATTATTAAAAGTATGCTCAAAACCAATATCCAACAATAAAGAAACTGAAACGACGCCTCTAACAATAGACGGTGCGTAATGACAATTGTTCAATACTAAAATTAAACCCGAAGGTAACAATAAATCAAAAGTCCCTATGGCTTCCACTGCTGCACGTATACCGTTGTCGACATACAAGTAGCATTCCCCATAGTTCAGCTTCTTCACTCCTCTAAGCCCCTGCGATGTATTACTGATGAAGCGAAAAGTGTACCGCTTTTAAGGGGTCATTTAAGCCCTAAATCGTATTTATTTGATCAAATATTGCCCTAAATCGTTCCTTTTGTCATTTTAGGTACTTTTGAGAAGAAATCTGGAAAAGGAAGCATTTTGGACGTTTTTGGAGCATAAAAGTGAAGAAAACGACAAAGTCTCAAAATCTTGCTGGAAGTTACCTTTGACGGCGTCAGGATTAACCCTGGACGGCGTCATGGCTTGGCAAAAGTGGTGGATGTGAAATTTACTCATGATAAGCCAGAGAAATTGCATGGAAATTCTGACGGCGTCACCCTTTAATTTGATCAAGGTCGTCACGTTATAATTCAAAGAGGGACGGCATCACGTTCATAGTCTGACGGCGTCAAGCCTTGATAAGCCAGAACGGATTTTGGAGAGCTAAAGAGGGACGGCGTCAAGAAGGTCATCCGAGAACCCTAAAAGCGGCGAGGTGACGGCGTCACACTCCATAACGTGACGCCGTCAGATCTAAAAATCTATATATAGTTTTGCAATTCTTTGTCATTAGTGTGGAACTTATTGGGGAACTTTGTGTGTGAAAACCCTAGGACGAATTTGGCAGCTCTTTCAAGGCTTTTTGCCTTGAGATCTTCCATGTTACATTGAAGATAAGTTATCAATTAATCATTCAATATGTCTATGTGTTGTTTGATTCTATCTTATTCTTGTCTTTTGTTTAACATGTTAGGCTAGATTTATCTTGTGTTTGCTTAGATCTAATGAAACCTAGCTATTGATTATTGGTTATTAGTGTGTTGTTAGTTGTATTGGATGATTGTTCATCTATGTTAGGCTTAAGAAAACTGGCTAACTTCCTATTCGGTAACTTGCTTGAACGTCTTAAGAAACATGAACCAATGCGTACTAAAGGTTTTTATGGTTGTATTTAATGCACAAGCGAATTCTAGTGATCCCATGTTAGGAGCTTCCTAGCCGGCTCGACATAGGAGTGAAGTAGGAGCTTGTAGAGTTGGGGAAGTACGTACGCCACCCCACGAATGGTATTAAGGAATACACCCGTCATCCACGCAACTAATACACACTAATCAACCGGTAAAAGATAGTTAGGGAGTAAGGAAATCTAAGTAAACACATTTCCCTCCACATAAATTTTCACCAACATTTTCATTTTTGGTTATTTTATTTTATTTGCATTCGTAGTAATTTGGGTTAGTTGACTAGCAACTAATTCCGCCCACTCTTTCAAACCCGAGATTTTACTTGCTTTCATAAAAATATAAAAACATAAAAAGAATCTTCTCTCACCCTTAGACCTATTAGAGTAATTTTTCATACCTAACGAACACTATTCCCTGTGGAGAACGATCAATCCCCCGTACTTACCACTACACTATACTACATCGGTCAGGTACACTGCCTGGTGGGGTTGTAAGCCTCTTGAGATCCCTCGAGAGGTAAAACCTGTTGTAAGGTTGCAAAACCACGCATCAAGTTTTTGGCGCCGCTGCCGGGGAATAGTTATTGTTTAGGTTGAATTTTTATTTTATAGGTCTACTCACTAGATTACTTTCTAGTGAGATTTTTATTTTATTTTTCTAGGTTTTCTTTAGTCTATCTATTTTCTTCGTTTCTTTGTTCGTAACCATTACCATTCGACATCATGGAAGATGGTAATATCCTTGATCCCAACAACCCACCACCACAACAACAACCACCACCTCCTAGAGCCCGTACTTTAGGAGAGTACTCCCGTCCAAGCCACCATGGCTATCGAAACACCATTGAGCTCACTCAAGGAGCCAATGTCACACCCTTGCGATCCGACACCATCCGGTTGGTGCAAAGCGGATGCGCATTCCATGGACTTCGTTCCGAAGATCCTAATCAACATCTCAAGGACTTTCTCAAAATTGTTGATTCTATAGACATTGATGTTGCCACTCGAGAGACGACCCGATTGCGTCTCTTTCAATTCTCTTTGCGGGACCAAGCTAGTCAATGGCTAGAACGTCAACCCGCAGGATCCATCACCTCTTGGGATGATCTCACTACTCGTTTCCTTGCTCAGTTTTTCTCACCGGGAAGAACTACCAAGCTAAGGAATGATATCTTGATGTTCCAACAACGTCAAGGCGAAACTCTCTACGAGGCATGGACTCGATTCAAGGACTTACTTCAAAAAGTCCCTCATCATGGCATAGAACTTTGGCTCCAAGTCCAAATCTTCTATGACCATATCAATCTCTCCACGAGGCAAACCATTGACCAATCGGCCGGTGGCAAGCTACGTGATCTAAGTGCGGAAAAATCATGGGCTCTCCTAGAGGATCTTGCTCTTTATGACAATGAAAGTTGGAGTGATCCCCGTGATTTGAATAAAACGGTCAAGGCAATATCTTTGCCTTCAAACAATTCAAGCACTTCCGACCGTAGGATCATAGAACTTGAAGACCAAGTCAGGTTTCTCATGAAATCCTACGAGGCTCCTAAACCTTCAAGCCAAGTGAACAAAATCACTTCTTCATGTGAATTATGTAGTGGTCCCCACGACACTCGTGATTGCATGGAACTCCCCGAACAAGCTTTTGTGGACTACGCATCCTCGCGTACCGACAAAGCGGGAGACAAGTGGTACACTTTCAACCCCGAGCCAAACCATTACGGTGATTCATACAACCCCTCATGGAAAAATCACCCGAACCTTAGGTGGAAACAAAACCAAAACGCACAACAAACCATGTCTTCCAACCCACCTAATCGTTTCCAATCAAGCGGTTCCAACTCGAACCGTACTTTCAACAACAATCCTTCCGGCAATGGTAGTACCAATAACTTTGAAGGATTGATGTCCCAATTTATGGCATCTCAAGAAGCTCGGATAGCTAGATTCGAATCCGAATTCAATCAACAACAAACGGAGATGACCAATAAAATTGACAACTTGTTGACAGCTCTCAATAACCAAGTGTTATCACCTCCACATAAGGACGCTAGGAACACAAATAGCGGACCCCAAGTAAAAGACCCCTCTTCATCCAAACACGTCCACTTTGTCAACATTGTCACTATTAAACCAATTGAAAGGAATGAGGATAATAGTGAACCTAAGGATGAGGATAAGAAAGTTGAGGTTGATAAGGAAGTTAGGACAAGTGAGATTAAAGAAGTAGATGATGATAAGGACTACTTCAATAGGCTACCCACTAAGGAAGAGCGCGCATATCATACAAACTTATTCGATGACCCCGAGACACCATACTTCCTAGGTAGACCAATTATAGAAATAGGCGACCCTTCTAATCTCAACATACCATGCAACATCGGACATTTGCATGTGTGGAAAGCCTACATCGACCTTAGATCACCCATAAACATCATGACTAGAGCCCACTACAACTTGATAATGAAAAATCAACTTGGGTATAGGATGTTCCCTGACAAGGGATGGATGAGTAACTTCACGGGAAGAGTTAAGGGATTACCGGTTTATGTAGGAAACTTCACCTATGTCACCGACTTTGTAATTGTAGAAGATATCCGCCCAATAGTCGATGCATCCTTAACTCAAGTGGTTTTTGGAAAACCATTTGTTGAGGTCTCTAGAATGACTTATGAACCTTCCTTAGGGATAGTTAGATTTAAGGATGAGACCGATGAGGTAAACTACCAAATGCCATATAAGATAGAACAATTCCAACACTTGTCAAATGTTGAGAAGGAGCTCAAGCAAGCGGTTTACTATAGGAATGATGAGGATAGAAATAAAGGAGTAGACTATGTTATGGAAAGGATATTCGGTTTCTACAAGGATTGTTTGAAATTGGGACCGGAATATAAAACCGGGAATGAAAATGGCCTAGGAACCGTGACCAATGATGGAATCACGTAATGTACGTGACTTTGAGTCTAGCTACAAGACTCGTTAATAAAGAAAAGCGCTTCTTGGGAGGCAACCCAAGCTTTATTTGCTTTGTGTGTTTATTTACTTGTTTGTTTGTTTGTTTTTATTTGCTTCCGTATGTGTGTTTAATTTTTATTATTATTGATTCATGTTCAAAACTAATTTGTGAAAATGCTTTATTTTGTTTTTAACTTCGTCTTAACTACATATAAAGGTATTTTGCAAAAGTTATGTGTAAGGGAAATCTAAATCGGTTTATTAGAACACAAATGAACATGAATCATAATAATAATAAATTAACATACATATTAGTATTTGTTTGAGTCAAATGCTTGTATCGAGTCATAATGATGTTTTGCAGGAATTCCAGGAAGTAAGGTATAGGTTTTTCCAAAATTTTTCCGGAAACATAACATGAGAATTCTGTCAGATCATTTCTGACGGCGTCAGGAGTTACAACCTGACGGCGTCAGGTTTAATTTTCTGAAAATTTTTGAAAGTTTTGTTTTCATAAAAGGTTTTTATTAAATCTATAACTTATAATCTCCAGGAATCTGCAAAATTATCATTCCACAAGCATTATATCCTTATATATAGATTTATCCCGCCGATGTTATGCAGGTTTTCATGTTTGTTTTCTCAGGTTTATCAGGTTATTTTGGACAAGGAAATGTTGTGGATCAAGCTTTTGGCGATGCATTAGTCATGGAGCTTCAACATTACCTTGGAAGAAGATCTAACCGTGTTATTTCATTATCCACCAAGCGAATCAGGGGAGTATTTGATTTCATTCTTTTACTTTATACTTTTACATCTTGTTATTTGAACATTGGGGACAATGTTCATCTTAAGTGTAAGGGGGGGGGGGGTAAAAGTACGATTAGAGAATACAATTGCGCTTGATTTTTGTTTGTTTAATGGTAGATGTGTAATAAAACTGAGATAAATACCTGTTAGGGTAATTTTAGTGCCAAATTTAAATTTTTTTACAACATATAGGAGTGAAACTTTGATCTTAATGAGCGTCTCACGGATAGGAGTTATATGACTAGCACAAAAACCGTACCACTAAAAAATTTTCCACCCCCAAATATGTGAGGTTCGCCCCTAGAATTGGTAGGAAAAGCATTTATGCTATGATGTGTGTACCGGTAGCACTTAGATTCTAGAACTTGCGTTAGGACCATTCCGAGGCCACAAGTGAGACTACATTCGTGTAGTTAGATTTACTACATGATAAGAGGCATTAGGATTAACCCATTGTTTTACACCTGTGTTTTTGTTATAATTACATTGGCTACATTGGTCAAGTAATTCTCCCACACCCTTTGCGTTGTACTCATTTTTAGTACACGATACCCCTAGTACACCCCTCAGAGCCTATCTTTTCGTTTCTAACTTTAAGCATTTTACTTAAAGGAAGAATTTGTTTACACCCCACTTAAATGTACACCCAAATCGCCTTAGCCTACCTTGTATGCACTCATTTTTAGTGCATTATTGTGACAACATTTGTTTAAACCCAAGTTTATTATCTAGTTGATTACATGGTTGCTAAGTCGAGTCATATCCTTGTACATATTGTTTTGGGACGATTGGGACTCATGGGTAAAGTACTAGTGTAATGTAGTAATGGGGAAGATCATCATTTATTACCCCCATATGTGCTAAATATTTTAAAAGTACTCCAAGTTTTTCAATTATCTTAATTCGAGTCATTAGAATAGTTATTTGTAAAGTTATGTAAAAGTTCAAGTGTAAGGGGAATGCAATGCCCCTATTATGTATTATTTTGGATGGTAGGGCAAAAGTGTATGCAAAAAAAAAATAATAATAATAAATAAATAAAATAAAAAAAAAATCGAAAAAATCAAGAAAAATACAAAAAAATGAGAAAAAGAAAAGTAGAAAAAACATACGGACTACCATCCCGTTTTATTTTATGTTTATTTTATGTTTTTGTTATTTTCTTTCATTAGCTTAAGATTGAGTCGAGTCTTGGCTTAGCAACATTGTATAGTACATGTAATTGATCAAGATCTTTAACTCGCCACCAGTAAAATATCCTTTATCCAACAAAACCGTGTTTTCCTTTTCCCTACACCTAACATTATAACCCATTTAAAAGCCCTCTTTGATAGTTTATCTTAGGTGCTTACGCCGAGTGGAGGAGGTTTTCGATCCTTTCCCAAGCCTATGGTAATCTATTTGCTATGACAGGTAGTGAGAGATATTATCCGTTTTCATTTATGAGATTTATTTTGATGACACTTGAGAGATGTGAGTATCTAAACACTACTTGTGAGGTGCTAGTTTATAATCTCCGTGCTTATTATGATTAAAGTGGAACGAATATTTGTTGTAATTACTTTTATGTTAGCATTAAATGACCCCTAACTTGTATTTTGATTAGAATAAAAGCGCATTTGCTTGAGGACAAGCAAATCTCAAGTGTAAGGGTATTTGATGAAGCGAAAAGTGTACCGCTTTTAAGGGGTCATTTAAGCCCTAAATCGTATTTATTTGATCAAATATTGCCCTAAATCGTTCCTTTTGTCATTTTAGGTACTTTTGAGAAGAAATCTGGAAAAGGAAGCATTTTGGACGTTTTTGGAGCATAAAAGTGAAGAAAACGACAAAGTCTCAAAATCTTGCTGGAAGTTACCTTTGACGGCGTCAGGATTAACCCTGGACGGCGTCATGGCTTGGCAAAAGTGGTGGATGTGAAATTTACTCATGATAAGCCAGAGAAATTGCATGGAAATTCTGACGGCGTCACCCTTTAATTTGATCAAGGTCGTCACGTTATAATTCAAAGAGGGACGGCGTCACGTTCATAGTCTGACGGCGTCAAGCCTTGATAAGCCAGAACGGATTTTGGAGAGCTAAAGAGGGACGGCGTCAAGAACACTACTAGAAAAAGGGCCTTTAATGACATGCTTTTTATGACACACACAATATAATGACGCGCAAAAGTGTGAGTCATAAAAAAAATGTCATAAATTGTAAAATCTAAAGAATAAACGACAGACATTTTTGTGTGTCGTCAAATTCATGTCATATCTCAAAAATTTTTAAAAACACGGACTACATTTCATTTCCCACTCCAACAAAACATATATCCCGCTAAAACAAAAAAAACCCAAAAACATTTATCACTCAAACCCTAACCAAAAACTCATACTAGTATTTCATTTTCATCTTCATTCTCCTCTCTTGCCGCCGGCCACGCCACAAACCACCACCACCACTACCCATAAAACTACACCGCCACCACCAAAACACTCCTCATCATCTCCTCTTTCTCGTGACACCATCCACGCGCCACCAAACATCATCACCACCTCGTTTTATTTACACCGCCGCCATCAAACACTACCACCATCATTTTTATGCTCTAAACTCCATAGATCTATTGAAGATACGATAACGAAACGCGTTTTTACGCGTGGGTTGACTCACCACCGAGTCAACTCGTGGTTATTATTGATTTTTCGGGTTAAAAACAAATGGGTTTGTCGTGTTTCTGTGGTACCGAGAGCCTAAGCTTACGAGTTTGGGCTTCTTTTTGGTCTTTTAGTTCTTGTGGTTATGTGGTTTGTTGATGAAGTGGTGAAACCGAGACCCTTTGGGTTCGGATATTTGTTGAGGCGCTGAGAAAGCTTAAGCCGAGACCCTCATGGTCTCGGCAATGCTTGTGGGTTTTGAGATTTTTTTTGATATTCTTGTTACTACTCTTATTGCTATTGTTGAGGTGGCTGTTATTGTGTTGTTGATGTAAATATGGAGCCGAGAACCCTTTAGGTTCGTTTGTTTGTTTCGGCGTGAAAAAGCTTAGCCGAGACCCTCATGGTTTCGGCAATGCTTGTGGACTTGGAAACCATTTTGATACTACTCTTGATAATATGTTGTGTTGTTGTTTAGTTTTGTTGTTGGATTGTGAGGCCGAAGACCCCAAGGGTCCATTCAGTTTGGTTTATGGCAAAGGAATTAAGCCGAGACCCGTATGGTCTCGGCAATGGATGTGTTGTTTTTATTTTTGTGGTCTCGGTACAGTGTGATTATGTTGATCGAGGTCAGCTCTCCTGGGGCTTGCCAGTATCCTCGTCAATTGAGAACTGTAAGTTTGCATTAATCTGTTTACTCGTGGCTCTAATTAATGCCACAAAAGAATTTGCCAATCTTAATGTGTTTATATGTTTGTATATTTGTGTTCATGGCTTGACCTTTGACATGTGATTTATTGTTTATTTGATGTAGCCTTCAAAGTGGTCCTTTAACTTTCTTTCAAAGTGGTCAAGAGTGTATCAAGAATCACGTGGTGCACTAGCAGATTATGGTGTAAAGTCTCCAAATGTTGAAGGTAGAAGTGGTCATAGAATAACTTCTGCTAATTTGGTTTTTTCTAAAGCTAACGATAAAGGTATATATTATATTGGCTTCTTCAGTCGGCACACCGCCAGGATTTACGCATCCCAGATCTCAGACGAGTGTTTGTGTTTACTGGTATGGGAACACGTCTTTTTCATTTGGGGTTTTCTCAGCCTAATGTTTGTTATTGGTTTGTGTTCAGTTTCGAAAGTAACTTCGTTTCATTTTACCTGGATGCTTTCTTTTAAGTATTTGGTTTGTTCATGCTCGGTTACTTTCCTTTTCGTTGCTTTCTATGTTACGTCCGTTGACTTTGTACCGGTTTTTTTTTAGCTTTGCTTATTCATTTTTATTTTGGATTTTTTGGTATATGTATGCTAAGTGTGTTGTGTGGGGTCTGCTTTTCTATTTATTGTTATTGTGGAGAGTTGACGTTAGACTGGAGTCGAGCCTAGGTTTCATACTTTTGTTTCTATGCGTACGGTTTTTATTATATATTTCGGACGTTTGTTGGTCGTTCGCGGGACTTTTGACGGTTACAGCATTTTAGTTATATCCGTTATGAGAGTTAAACATCAACTAAAACCAAGACAAGAGGGTGTCTACAGTGGTGACTCGAGCAGCCACGCCTCTGAACAGAATGCTGTTGTGTCTGCAAACGACCTGCCTTTTGTTTCTGTCAGTCTTAGTACCTGTACGCCAGTTACCAGTGCTAATGTTCTGGAATGTGGGTCGTCTTCGGGTTTTGCTGTTGGCGCGTCTGGTGAGGGGACCCCGGGCTCAAACCTAGATAACAGACACCAAACTCCTGGTGAGTAATGCATGTGTGTTGCTACGTTTTTGTTTTTGTCTAATGTTTGTGTTGTGTCCCATTCCTCAAACAATATTTCTTGATGCAGGTTCGACATGTAGTATTTCGGACGATAAAATCTGTCGTGGACGAACTGCGGGTTGTTCCAAAAGAAACTCTACTGACACCATCTCTTTGTTGGATACAAGGCCTTCTAAACGAGCAGTTCACGAGTCGCTTGGTAAGCCAATGCAGTACCTTCCGTTTGCCAAGGTTTGCGTTCATACAATATGTTATCTGTTGGGATATACTGTTGTGAAAAACACCTGCCCCAAGTTTACTAATTTTTGTATGCATATCCATATCATTAGGTGGCGGCCCGTTTCTCTTGGATTTTGGCACAGGCAATGTGTTGAGGGAAACTGCTGATGACGTTCTCCAGCAACAGATACGAGACGAGCGTGTACGTTTGTGTGTATATATTTTTTGGTGAATTTTAGAATTTTAAAGTCTCCGGATTATGGCTGTATATATTTTTTGGTGAATTTTAGAATTTTAAAATAACTTGTAGTTGTATGAAACACATTGTTTTGATATATATGAAATTCGCTCTTTTGCTATTTGTGTATAAATTTGTATTATGAGATTAACATATATTTAATGTGTGGATATTAGTAATTTTATAAAAAAAATATATATTTTTTTAAATTTGAACCATGACACGCAAAAAAGGTGTCATAAAATAGTGTCATAAAAGTATGTCGTAAAAGGGTGTCATAAATTCATGACGCCGAAATGCGTGTCATAAAGATTTATGACGGGTCGATTTATGACACCAAAAAGTGTGTCATCTGACCCCTTTTATGACACGCAATGCGCGTCATTAAAGGCCTTTTTTCTAGTAGTGGAAGGTCATCCGAGAACCCTAAAAGCGGCGAGAGGTGACGGCGTCACACTCCATAACGTGACGCCGTCAGATCTAAAAATCTATATATAGTTTTGCAATTCTTTGTCATTAGTGTGGAACTTATTGGGGAACTTTGTGTGTGAAAACCCTAGGACGAATTTGGCAGCTCTTTCAAGGCTTTTTGCCTTGAGATCTTCCATGTTACATTGAAGATAAGTTATCAATTAATCATTCAATATGTCTATGTGTTGTTTGATTCTATCTTATTCTTGTCTTTTGTTTAACATGTTAGGCTAGATTTATCTTGTGTTTGCTTAGATCTAATGAAACCTAGCTATTGATTATTGGTTATTAGTGTGTTGTTAGTTGTATTGGATGATTGTTCATCTATGTTAGGCTTAAGAAAACTGGCTAACTTCCTATTCGGTAACTTGCTTGAACGTCTTAAGAAACATGAACCAATGCGTACTAAAGGTTTTTATGGTTGTATTTAATGCACAAGCGAATTCTAGTGATCCCATGTTAGGAGCTTCCTAGCCGGCTCGACATAGGAGTGAAGTAGGAGCTTGTAGAGTTGGGGAAGTACGTACGCCACCCCACGAATGGTATTAAGGAATACACCCGTCATCCACGCAACTAATACACACTAATCAACCGGTAAAAGATAGTTAGGGAGTAAGGAAATCTAAGTAAACACATTTCCCTCCACATAAGTTTTCACCAACATTTTCATTTTTTGTTATTTTATTTTATTTGCATTCGTAGTAATTTGGGTTAGTTGACTAGCAACTAATTCCGCCCACTCTTTCAAACCCGAGATTTTACTTGCTTTCATAAAAATATAAAAACATAAAAAGAATCTTCTCTCACCCTTAGACCTATTAGAGTAATTTTTCATACCTAACGAACACTATTCCCTGTGGAGAACGATCAATCCCCCGTACTTACCACTACACTATACTACATCGGTCAGGTACACTGCCTGGTGGGGTTGTAAGCCTCTTGAGATCCCTCGAGAGGTAAAACCTGTTGTAAGGTTGCAAAACCACGCATCAATTACAAATGTGAGTACCACATCCTGTATCATATATCCAGGCATTTTGCTTACGAGGAAAAGAAAAAAATTCAACCATAAAAATACCTGATGTGCTGGCGCCATGCCCAGCCTTGGCATTTTTATTCTTGCCACACTCCTCAAGCAGCAATGGACAATCCCTCTTCCAATGTCCAGGAGTGTTACAGTGGTGACAAGCAGCCGTATCCTTATTAGGATAATCCTTCTTAGGAGGAGGATTCTGCTTCTTGGGCTTCTACTGATGGATCACGACCTGTTTTCCTTTGTCAGCTTTCCCTTTGCCCTTCTTGTTCACATTGTGCGGTTTACCAGGCTTAGCTACCCTACCACCTTTAATTGCCATCACAGCAGGTGTAGGAGCTTTCTTAGCGAGTCCCTTCTCATTTTCTATGAGCATTGCATGCAAGTCAGTAATTTTCTTCCCCTTGCAATGCATGTTGAAGTTGCGCACGAAGTCACCATACAATTCCTCATTGAGGGATCGATTGATGAGGCCAACTTTAACATCTTCCACATACCCGCATCCTAGTGCATCCAATTGGTCAAGATATCCTTTCATCTCTAGCACATGGGTGCTTACGGGTTTTGTTGCTTCCTGCTTGCACTTGGCTATAGAGTCAAGTACGTCATACAACTCAGCCATTGGAGGTTTCTCAAACATACGTTTGAGTTCCTCAATCATTTGCATCGGACCATAATTCTCAAACTGTTTTACCAGCTGAGGATCCATCCCCGATAGCATGAGACAAGCCACATCATTGTGCTTGTCATAAGCTTCGTTATACTCCCTAAGTAATTCATTAGGAGAGTCAGCAGGAGGAGCAACCGGAAGAGGCTCACTAAGACAATCAAAACATTTGGCTATCCTAAGAACAAGCCTTAGATTACGATACCAATCGTTGAAATTTTTAGTCCCAGTCACATCAATCAATTAAAACTTTAAGATTTAAAGCTTAAAACATTTTATGTAGTAAATTATTAATTGCTAGTCTCGCCTGGGAGCAAATTACCGTGCGAAGCGAACCACTGTCGGCACATAAGACTTGGCAATTAAATATTTTACTACAAAGGTTTCATAGTTATTAGGTTCATTTAATTTTTATTTAAAAAATTACCCTCTTTGATGTTACAATCCATCATAATTAAACACAAAGAACAAGTAATTGAAAAAATAAATAAACACTCAATAACACGTATATGATCATTAACAATATCATATGCAAACCTTTTCAATAAATCCTATTAATAATTCTATGTGAATTTTAATCTATCTAATCAATAAAACTCCCATTGGTTTTCGAGCTCATTGTGCCCAATGGTCCACAGACGCCAAATAGCTTGGCCGCGTAAGTTTTAATTAATTAGACACCACATTGCACATAACCAATTAATTAATATATTAAT
This sequence comes from Artemisia tridentata subsp. tridentata, assembly GCA_021014915.2. Taxonomy (NCBI): domain Eukaryota; kingdom Viridiplantae; phylum Streptophyta; class Magnoliopsida; order Asterales; family Asteraceae; genus Artemisia; species Artemisia tridentata. Next base: position 318,896,377 of record CP139501.1, on the reverse strand, counting down.
TAGGGTCTTACATAATTTTAGATTTATCTTAAAAAATCATGTAGCAATTAAAATACAAAACATTCCATGACAAAATATGCAAGATTTTGTCATGGATTCCATATAGCACTTAAAATCATGTATCACATATTTACAAGCCTATATAGTACGCAATCTTTAATTAATGACATCACATAAGGTATTCATTAATTAAGCCCTAAAAATTGCATGCAATCCTAGGGTTTCTACAAGATTTTTATCAACAACCTAAAACCCTAAAAAAATATTACGGGTGTCGACCCATATAGGGGTTTACTAAAAATCAAAACCCTAGTAAATTAATTGCATGTATCTCAACAAGATTCAATTTTTTAAGGTTTTTAGTAATTAATTACATGTTAAAAACGGGCTCATGATGCCACTGTTGGAATATGTGAATCATAAAATAACTATAAACACATAATCATCAAAGCACACGCAGCGGAATAGATCTACTTAACATATAATTAATTAAAACTAAATAGAAAGCGTACCTTTTTTATTCCTAGCAAGAACAAGAAATCGGATCTACAAGAACAAGATAAACCCCAATAGGGTTTTAGGATGGATTGATCAAGGTATGATCGAATAGGGCAAATAACACCACAAGCTAAAGTAAGCTTGTTACTCGTTCTTGTACACACGTAATACTAGCGTTCCAATGGGAAAAGCTAGGTTCTAATCACAAAACAAACCAAACACTTTAATGCAAAAACTTGGATCGCCAATTCCTAGTGGAATTAAAAAATGGGTCGATCGGATTTTGCAATAGGGAAAGAGAGGAAGAAGTTTGGCTTGCTTGGAGATTCAAGATTATGGAATAACCAATACAATGGGATTGTATTTATAGGCAAACCCTGGCTTGCTCCCTACTCCACCAAAACCGAATCCCTAGCCCATAAGGGAGGGTCGGCCGGATCTTAACCCAAAACAAGGGTTCTAGATCCTTCTTTCCTCCTTTTGCATTGTTTGTCCTTTAACGACCGTTATCTCTAACTCCGTTAAGTACTAACTGTCGTTAAGTATTTGTTTTGTGAAATGAATAAATAAAATATAATATATATTTAATTTATTCAAACCATTGAAACTCTCACGTATTGTGTGCAATCCCGAGTCTCGGGTTCGAAACCGGATATACTTATATTAATATTTATTCGCAAACTCTAACATATTGTGGGAACAGGAACTTTCTTTTTTGAATGAAATCTACTGGCTGACCGATGTGGGATACATACTTTTTTTTTTTTTTTTTTTTTTTTTTTTTTTTTTTTTTTTTGAAAGGCAATTTATTTCACAAAAGCTAAACCAAATACAAACAAGGGCATCCATTATATTAACAAGATGCTAACATATAGAGGACCCAAAGAAACCAACCAAACAAAAACAAACTTGACTACAACACAATAAAATAGGACTAAGACGAACACCACAAAATGTGGGATACATGCTCATTGCTAGTATCTTTATTTTTCTTAACTATTACTTTGACATTAGTAACTATAATTCCTTTTTACCTTTGTATCTATACATAATTTATCTTACTTATTAATTTTGATTTCAAACACAATCGATAATCACAGCATTTATTTCCTTCGTGTTGCAAATTATGAGTATGAGTGAAAAAGTTCTTCTTCATGTATAGACACATTATTCAAAATTTAGACTCATGAAGGTCTTTAACTTGCGACATTACCATTATTAGAACAACACTTTAACAAGTCACGGTAAGAAACATTTTTTGAATGATAGTTTGATCAGTTAGTTTTGCTGATTTTTGACAGAGGATAACTAAGGCGGTTCTCATTTAATTTTTCGTTTAAATAAATTAAAAGAAAATATTCAACAACAAAGTCTGCTGTAGCACAATCACTTTGGTATAAAAGAATGTTTCGGCTCCTACTCTGGCTAAGAGTCCCAGGTTCGAGTCCTGGCAGCAGACATAATATTTTTTTAGTTGCATTTAGTAAAATAAGGATAAAAGTTTTTTTTTTAAATAATAATAAAAAAAAACATATGGCCCATGCAGGTCTCGAACCTGCGACCTTCGCGTTATTAGCACGACGCTCTAACCAGCTGAGCTAATAGGCCAACCTGCTATTCTTTATTTTGTCACTTATATGAAAATCTTATTAATCGTGTAATTTAACTATACAAATATATGCAATCCATTTCTAAGTGTGTTCTTCTGACCATGATGAAAGTAAACAGTTAATTTAAGTCGAGACGATGCATCCAGCCAGGTCTCAGGCTAACGAGAGAGGTCCAAAACAACTAGAAGGGTTACAGGACCTTAACAATATTACAGCCACGAGCAAATCTCTTTAGAAACTAAAAACTTAAAACATATTTGATGAGATCAGCAATAATGCAACGTTAATAAAATCGATAATCACAGCATTTATTTCCTTCGTGCTGCAAATTATGAGTATGAGTGAAAAAGTTCTTCTTCATGTATAGACACATTATTCAAAATTTAGACTCATGAAGGTCTTTAACTTGCGAAATTAGCATTATTAGCACAACACTTTAACAAGTCACGGTAAGAAACATTTTTTGAATGACAGTTTGGTCAGTTGGTTTTGCTGATTTTTAACGGAGGATAACTAAGGCGGTTCTCATTTAATTTTTCGTTTAAATAAATTAAAAGAAAATATTCAACAACAAAGTCTGCTGTAGCACAATCACTTTGGTATAAAAGAATGTTTCGGCTCCTACTCTGGCTAGGAGTCCCAGGTTCGAGTCCTGGCAGCAGACAGAATATTTTTTTAGTTGCAAGTAGTAAAATAAGGTTAAAAGTTAAACTAAAAAACATATGGCCCATGCAGGTCTCGAACCTGCGACCTTCGCGTTATTAGCACGACGCTCTAACCAGCTGAGCTAATAGGCCTACTTGCTTTTGTTTATTTTGTTACTTATTTGAAATTTTATGAATCGTGTAACATGATTATTATAATCATCACTTGATTTGCTTCGTGTTACAAATAAGATTACAAGTAAAATCGTTCTCCGCATAAATAGACAAACGAGGATATAGGACCGCACATTGCCGCGGGGTGTTTGTATATGTTAGTTTATGCAGGCAAACAAAAGGGGTCTGAAGTCGAAGCCATTGTTATCAATACTATTGTCATATAATGTTAGAGATGCCAAATCGTCACATAGCACATCGCCTTTGGACAGGGGAAAAAAAACTCATTCATTGCCACAATTCAATTCATTTCAAGATTATAAACACATGTAGCGTAACATTACAACCATAAGAATTAGATAACACTTGTACTCAAAGTAAAACATGCCTGCATAGGCTTTCAATTGCTTGGAACAAACAACAATTTTCTAATGAAAGCAATTATTCCTAGATTCTGTCCCAAGGCATAAGCAAACTTAGTTACTAACGCAAGGCCCATCATTTGAGAACTATAACTGTCGAGTCTGGCATCGAAGGAACACGAAGCTGAAATACTTTACTACTTGCTCCTCCAGCTTTGATTAGACTCGCTTTGATTAGTAATCAACTGCAATGAAGTTTGAAAAATATTGAGGACGAAAGGCATATACTGACCATGCTTGAAGGACCAAGAGTTGCATCAGATTTCATGCTCCAACAAAGAACAGCATAACCCATTTTCGCTTTAAAGATAGCCCTTGTTTGCCACATTCAGAGATAACTACCAATGCCTTTAACCTGTGAGAAAAAGAAAATAAAATAGGCAAATAAGAGCTATAATTTTTGTTAGTAAATGAATCAGTAAGATACTTGTACATTTGTATAATTTCCTATACATTTTAAACATAGCATAACAGAAAATACACAAATAGTGCTTGGTCCGCCACATCTTTGGTGGTAAGGCAACCATTAGCATTGACAATCTTTAGAAAACATTAAAAATGCTAATATACAATTAAAATAAGGTTACTCTAACACCCTTTACTAACACTTATTTATCTCATTGAATATTAGTTGATCCATTTTATACAACATGTTTTTGTTGATCCTCAAGCAAAATCATCGTTTCTTAATACAACTTATCCATTTAGAAAAAAGCGAATCTTTGTACATGGTGTGAACTGTTCCTTTTTTAGATTATAAAATGGTCCTTTTTTTAGTTTCCGTTTTTCCTTCTTTAATTAACAAAGTATACTGATTTTCGTCAGAAATTCCCACCGATTTTACATTGTAATTAAAGGGCGACACATTTTATAGTTTGTTAGAGCTATGATACATATATATTACAATAAGACCTTGTTGAGGCGACACTGTGCACCGACTCGATTCCCCTAAAACTCACTTGTGATACCACAGTTACTACAATCTCGTCAGGAGTACGACTTCTTTTTTTCATCAGAAGATGTATTCTTCTTCACTTGTGCACTTTCCCTTCATTCACCTATTTACGGACCATTTACGGAAGAAATTTCTGTAGACTTATACGCATGAGTTTCCGTCAGAGCCAGATCTTAATTGTTTCTGCTGCAGCATCCTCGCTGCAGCCACTTTAACATCAAAATTCTGCACGAAACAAAATGAAGTTTCTCCAGTAAACAACCTCATATGTTGCACAAAATTCTGCATAGACACTGTTTGGACAAAAATATTAGACTACGGGGTATTTGGAAAGAAAGCGTTGAGGCACTGTTTGGAGATGTATGTTTTTAGGGGCTATAGGGGCATAACCTATCACAGGGCATGTTTAGAGAATGTTTCAAAAGTTTTAAAGTTTCACTTTGCATTACATATACTTGAATTTGATTACCATAAAGCAATATTTGATGTTTGCAAATACATGTGGAATTTATTCTTATGGAGAATGCAAAAGTCCATTCATGTGCAGCATTCCATAAGCATCTATGATAATCCATTACCCAAAACAAATATGGTAATGAAATGAAATAAACAGGAAACTAAGAATCATAAATATCTGAAGTAATACCTATTTTCAGACCTTCGGTCTACAGAATATTAACACTCCAAGAAATAATCAACACCTTCGGTCTACGTAGCTGGCTCAATCTGATGAAAAAAATAGTTTAAGATCGACTTAGACTGCTAAAATGAAAAAAATGGGCTATTTCAAAAAGTACGACTCCTAAAAAAATCAATTTCTATTCTGTCACTTAAACTTTTGTGCAATAAATATATATAGAGGGTTGGTGAGAGCTACAAGGCAAGGGGTACGAACACGAGTAGTGAGAGTTATTAGACCGATTTGATTAGTTTTCGTCAGCAGAAGTGTACTGGAATGAAAAAACCGTAAACCCCCCAAAAAAGGTCATGCTATAATTCTCTGTAGGACGAGTACTAAATCCTTTCCCTGCTATATAAACCGTTTGGGAGCCTACTGACTGACCGATGTGGTTGCTTATTGCTCTATTGACAGTTGATGTTTCTTTGTTTTGTTTTGTTTTGTTTTTCACTCGACTCTTTACCAAGCTTTAGTAAGTATAATCTCGTTTATTTTTGTTATGCTACTCGTATATCCTTCCGATACATTTTTTTTTTTAAATATGATCAATGATCATATCATTATTTGTGTATCGCATCGTTATTAATACTGATACAAACATTTATTATAATTTGTGTTGTAACAAGTGTTATTACTGACTTACCAACACTTAACTTGCGGATTCAAACACTTTCGTAACAACTTTTAAAGCAAATACTGAAATAATTAGTAAACGAAAGTGACCAACAATATGTCCACACTATTCGTTCATATCAACATCATTGATAATTATTCAGTTGCAATCAAATCTCTACAAGTTGTTATCCTGCAGCCTAGCTTAAAATCTTGCAATTTTAATCTTTGATAATCCTTGTACATACATAAACGTCTAATCAGCTTGTCATAAACTCATATCTTCCTTAATTGATCAGGGTCTCCATCTTTCTGGTTTGCATTTATTGCAACAGTGCAACATAGATAAAGTCATAGACAAGATTTATAAACTAAAATGGCCTTATGATCAGGTGCTAGTCCAACATCGATTTTGTCCAACATTCTCTGTCAGTTCCTTAATCAAGTAGGCCATTTTAAATTAACTGGTAAGCTAATATACCGAAAAAGTCATCAAATAGCTAATACTCAGTAACAAGTTTCCAACAGTTCAATGGAATCTCACAGCCCTCACGTCTCACCGCCATCTTACCACTGCCGGCCACCACCTTGTGGTTAGGTCAGCACTTTTAAAAGATAGTAACTATCTTAAACTGTATTTGGTATACATAAAATCTATAACTTCACCCAAACCACATTAAGTTGGTAATTATCTATGAGAAAAGAATTTAGACCCGTGAAGGTCTCTAACCTGTGACAATAGCAATATTAGCACAACAGTTTAACCGGTTCGAACAGTTGGTTTTGCTGACTTTTAGGGGAGGATTACAAGATATACTAAGGTGTCGTTTGTTTTTTCTTAATAAGCACTTTTTCCCTCTTTTCACTTCTTTTGTCTGCGGAAGGGCAGAGGTTTATGTTTGTTTTTTTGCAGACATAAGTGCTTCTTTTCACTTCTTTCCTCTTCTAAATTTCAGACATTATCTTTCACTTCTTACCTCTTCTTTCACAGACCCCACATATCTTTCTTAATATCCATTTTTATACGTTTCCGTCAGTTTTTATACGTTTTCATATTTTTTTTACATTTTCGTACGGTTTTATACATTTTCGACCGTTTTTTACGTTTTTGTCTGTTTTTTTACGTTTTCGTCCGTTTTTTACGTTTTAGTCCGTTTTCTTCCGTTTAAGTCCCTTTTTTTACGTTTTCGTTCGTTTCCTTACGTTTTTTCCACTTTCGTCTGTTTTTTTACGTTTTTGTCATTTTTTTTATGTTTTCGACCCTTTTTTTACGTGTTCGACCATTTTTTTACGTTTTCGTTCATTTTTTACGTTTTTGTCATTTTTTTACGTTTTCGTTCGTTTTTTCACGTTTTCGTCTTCTTTTTTTAACGTTTTCATCCGTTTTTTACGTTTTCGCCTGTTTTTTTACGTTTTCGACCCTTTTTTTACGTTTTCGTCTTTTTTTAACATTTTTTTTCGTTTTTGTCTGTTTTTTATGTTTTTGTCTGTTTTTTACGTTTTCGTCTGTTTCCTTACGAAAAAA